>PNEQ01034600.1:0-27016 GCA_003012365.1 Medauroidea extradentata
GCAAGGACACAGGACTTCTGTTTAGCAGGCAGGAACGCAGGACTTCATTCTAGCAGGCAAGGACACAGGACTTCTGTTTAGCAGGCAAGGACACAGGACATCTGTCTAGCAGATAAGAACACAGGACTTCTGTCTAGCAGGCAGGAACGCAGGACTTCATTCTAGCAGGCAAGGACACAGGATTTCTGTCTAGCAGGCAAGGACACATGACTTCATTCTAGCAGGCAAGGACACAGGACTTCTGTTTAGCAGGCAGGAACGCAGGACTTCATTCTAGCAGGCAAGTACACAGGACTTCTGTTTAGCAGGCAAGCACACATGTCTTATGTCCAGCAGGCAAGGAAAGGATGACTTATTTGTTCACAGAACTGAATTTTATAATTTTGTAAAGAAACTACTTCATTACCTAAAATAATACTAACATGTGAAACAGTTTTCCCCTACATAACTACATGCGCTCATTTAAAGTGTCAGAGAAGCCTTATTGTTTTTAACTTTGAAACCGCAAATAGGTGTTCACATTAAAACTTGATAATACATATGATATTGCACTACGAAATGAACCAATCATGACTGAGTCGATTAAAATACTTGAAGGATATTTTTGAGGGTGCCTATTTTATTCATGTAGTAGATCGATCTTATTGAATGTAAATATGCATGTCTTTTTAATTTGTAATAAAATATTCGAGAGGTTTAAGTGTGGTGGTAATTATAAACAAGTTAATAAAGTTGAACAAATAATAAATACACTACAGTAATCTAAACATGCATTATTACATGTAAATACATATATTTCACCGGATTTATTTACTTGGACATACTCCATTGCAAAATAAATGACTGTTAAAAGAAAACTAAAAATAATTCAAGAAAACATAAATATGCAGAGTATGCTTTAGTCATCAGGATACATACACAACATGAAATTCCAAAACTGGAATCTGGTCAGATAAAAACAATGAACGAACAGAAAATAAAAGAAATAACAAGATATAAAAATAGCTAAGTTGACATGCGACACAACGATGAGACGAGACAAAAACACAAACAGAAATACAACAAAACAACGAAGAGACTAAACAAAACACAAATATTTCGGACACAAACAGAAAAAACAACAAACGACACAAATGATGAGACGAAACAAACACAGTATTTTCCAAACAGTCAAAGATCACTTATATTTCAATTGAAAGATCGACGTAATATTTACGTATTTAGATGTGTTTGTAACGAAGGAGACAGTGAGCTGGTACATGGTTCATTAAAGCCATTCGCGTGGAAGAATGATTTCATTACATTGATTTTTAAAATACTTCACAATTAAAATAATAACGTTATAGAAGCGTCAAAATAAATCAAAATTATTTATGTCTTAGTGGAAATGAATGAGTAAAAAAATTAAACTTAATTGTTAATAGGTACAAGTTAAGCTAAATGATAGAAAATAAAATAAAATTGGGAATGAATAAAATATATAAGGGGCTCAAATAAACACACCAAATATTTAATTTTAAAGTAATGAAACATGGAAACATTTATTTAAAAAATATTTCTCCAGATAAGAACAAATCATGTTTACGTACATCAAAACGTAGACAAATAATTTTAGGTAAGAACCGAAAAAAATTATTTTGCATAAATAATATATTACAAATATTAAATAAAGTATGCAAAAATAACCAACGATCTATCTAAAATACGGAATATCTGCAACCCTCTAGTTTAATGGATATGGAAAACAGAAGGCTGCTCCAACTAGCCAAACTGGTCGATAAAATAAAGCAGTCCAAACAACCCAAAGTATATTTTTAATAAGTTAAGAGAGCTTAAACCAAACCACATTTACCTAACTCGTTATAAAGCCAAACAAAAATTCCCAATTCATAGAAGTTCTCTTTATAAAAATGTCGTTTACTTATAAAGCAAGCAAAATGTTGAAAAACTGGCCGCCATACATAAGTCTTGTGAAGATTAAAAATTTAGAATCTAGTATTAAGTTTTGAAAACTCTTACATAAGTAATATTTTTGAAAACAATTTTTAAAAAACATTAGGCAGTGAATTTTTACCTTGCAGAGATGATGCTACTATAGGAAATGTTGTGTTGCACATATTTGCTATTGTTTTCTTAGTTTATATTATATTACCATATTATCATATTACTATAATTTTGATTATGTAAAATTGTATATAATGTATTTAAAGAAATATTTGTCATTATGTGAAGTATAAAAAAGGTTGTCAGTCTTGTCTTTAGATTAGTTACTAGAGTTCATATTATCCATTAAAAATTTATATTTAGATGTAAGTATCCATTAGTTATATAAGTTTTATTACCTTTTTGTATGTTTTTTATTTCTTTTTCAAATGATGTCGTCATTTAACAGGTATTTGTTGTAAACCATACCAAGAGCTGGACATTACGCTGATAAATAAATCAAATAATTGAATAATAAATTTTTTAATGTCAGAACTCAAGTGACTCACTACCCGCTTTGAGAATACATCAGAATAATAGTGTTAGCTCATCAAGTAAGATGTACTTATGCGGGTACATTCAAAAAATAGTAATTTTGAGAGAAAAATTGAAATGTTTAAGGACAAAGCGCAATATTGGTCTTCTCTGTTAATATAGAGGGAACTTGTCAGATGCAAAGAAACTGAAAATAGCTGCCTAGTGACGCCATCAATGGCCCTATTTAACGCCACCATAGAACTTCAGGTAAACAGCAGGCTACTACTCGCGTGCTAAAATTTTTACAATTTATAGAATGTCATTACATTGCATTTTTAAATATAATATTTTTTTACGACGTATACTAGGTCGACTTATAAAAAAAAGTATTACTTGTGTTTCTTTTCAGCGCACCGTAATATGTTTACATTTGTTTAATGTTTATAAATATTTGAAAATTATAATATCGTAAAAAAAATGTTGTAAGGAAAGAAATCATCGTACTATATTTAAGTTGTCAGATGGTACATGTAGGTTGATATCTGTCTTGCAAGGTTCGACCTAATTTATAAATGCCGGACTTCTTTATTTAATTACGTGGATGGCGTTATGTGTAGGCCTTATGGTTCATAAATCAGGTCTTTGTTACTACAGTTCCATTATGCGCCATGAACTTGTCACAATGACTGAGACACACTTCAAAATTGTTTCTGATATAATTAAATATTCAATTTTTATCCTTACCGATAAATTCAGGAAAGTATACTGAGCAAACAGCAGTAACTATTTACATTCTATCATGCATCCTTCTTTGCACGGTCAGTTAGATAACCTTTATAAATGTCGCTCTAGATAAGATTAAAACGCGGCCATTTCAAGCGGTAGGCCGAATTCATATAACGGTAGCATTTTAAGAACACTAACCAAGCGAAATGTTGCAACGTTAACACGTTAATCTTGTATTCGGATGAACTTTGCTCTGGCCATCCTTATTTCGATGGTCCATGGCTTCTCTAAATCTCTCCAGGCTAAAGCCGATTCCTCTTGCAGCGCTGTCAATGAACTAAGTTGTGTGTCAGTGTGTGTAATTGCCTCGCTGTCTACGAGACGTAAAAAACTAAGTTAATTTTGAGAGCGTAGGGATACTTCAAATCACTGGCAAGGGCCAGGATCTTTAAATCACAACATTTATCAGAGTTTATAAACTTACATAATGTCAATGAATGCGCTTGTGATGTTTGCAAGAACATTTGTAAGTATAACTAAATAGAGTCTTTGTGTTTTTTGTAAGTATTGTTGCTTTTTATATTTTAAAACCAGATTTTAATTATATTGATTTTCAACACAGCCCACTGTTCTTGTAAATGTGTACATTGACATTGTCTTAAAATAAATCTTTGATTAAAATGTTTCTTAAAAACCATGTAAATTACACCTGTTTATTTAAAGGTAGTAAATCAAATGTCATTACTTAATTATTTTTTAATATCTCTTAATTCACACATAGTTTTTATTTTATAAGCGTCTAAACTGTTCTCAGATAGCAAAACTCACAAACCAGGATATTTATTGAAAACAACGAACGCTGGCGTATTTCAATTCGTTAAAATCTTGTTTAGCAGTTTTAAAGGGTCGCTATTCATTTACTAACCTAGGGGTTTAAATGCGAAATCAATGTTTTTTTTTTTAATTTAAATGGGTATTTACATACATCAATTTCTAAAGATAACGTTATCTTCATAAAATTCGATAAGGAATAATGTGAGAGAAATAAATTTAAAAATGGCTGCTCTCTTAGGCCTTCCTTGTAATATGCAAAAATTACTTCTCAATTTTGATCAGTATGTGTTGAATAGTGAAAATTATAAATTCGCTTATAGTGAGAGTTCTATGATGATGTCATACATGCTAGTTTTTTTTACAGGGGATCTTTAAACATTATTGATTTGTTCGGAAGTGATTTTCTTACTAGCAAAAATTCCCCATTTTTACACAATGGCTTCATTATTGGCAGGTAGAACTGACCTGAACTTTACTGAATGAAAAGTCACGTTGAACAGGTAAATAATAAGTTTGTATGACATGAATATTAATACATAGTTACTGTTGCAATGTAATACATTTTGGGGGTCATACATTATTTCCCGAGAAAAATGTTTGGTTGGGAACATTAGTGTTAAATTCGCAGTATTAAGTGTCTCAGTCACGACAACAAAAAAAAAAAATGAATCACCAGATATCGAACATTATTTCGTTTCAATCTTGTCTATCGTCTGCAGACTGGGCGTAACTTATTGGGGGACTCTACGGGCTTAAGCATGTTCTTCACGCGCATATTAATTATTTACAATTTTTGAACACTTATTTTCTTTTTGTTTGGAAATTAGTTTGTGTTTTAATTGTTTTGCTGTCCACAGTTTTTTTTTTTAAATTGTAACCGTTTACGTTCCTCGCGATGCCTGTGTTTCTGTTGTGTCATTACTGTTTTTTTTATCTTTGTTGTTTTAATTATTTTTATATTGTTTCGCTCTTTAAGCACTTACTGACGGAATTACTTTTGTAGAAACATTTCAGTTACTTATATATATATATTTTTTTTTTCGAAGCCGGGTTGCTTGCTTGTGTCGACTTAAAGCCTTGTGTTTTGTTTGTAACTGATTGAGTTCCTTGCAGAACAGCAAATGTTTTTTCTATAACTGCCTGTTGAAATCAAATTTCTTTTGGTTGTTTACTCGTCCATTGGCCTGTAAGAATTCTCTTGTTTTTTTTTTAACATACCGTTTGCTGAAATGGCATATGTCCAAAATACTTAATTGGTTTGTAACTAACCCCTGTTACAAGATCGTTTAAATAATTATAATGTTATACTTTTACCAGAATCTTATATCATTAAATGTTCTGAAAACTGTTATGAACTGTCATATAAACTGTAAAATAACTTAACAAATGTGAATTATAACCAAGCGGTGCACAAGCATTAAAGTTTAGTTGGATTAGTAAATTACACGTTTGTGTATTTCAGAACCAGTTGTTGTAACTGCAACCACAAAATATTTTATTGAGTAACATCGGCAACTTTCACTTTAAGCTACATACCAGATTGTGAAGTTTCGTATGTTTTGTTGAAGTTCGTTCCTGTCAAAAGAAGCCCATTTTACGAACTTCAAACAGAATTTTACGACAAGTTATATTTTTTCTATTGCTGTATTGTACGTAAACTTTTGAGGTGAATGAAATGCAAAGAGTGTGTTTATTAGCAAGTAGTTAAAGTGTACAACAATAAAAAGCATATAAATAAAAATTGGGCGAATAAAATAACTCGTAAGGAACTTGTAAAGTGCTCACTTTACCGTGGACAGCTTGTAAGGTTATATTTTCCTGGTTAGAGCAATATTTGTTAGTCCATGATCTATGGTATAATAAATGTTCTTCCAGTAATGGGAAGTTGCTAGTATAGTTTTATGTGCAAAGTTACTGTTGAATGTTTACCCGACTCATCGCGAATAACAGTTCTGTGGCCGGTGACTTTTAAATAAAAGTTAAAAATTACGTGTAGCCGCAACGTTTGACTTTAGTCGTATTGAATGACTTAAAAATAAAAAAAAAATACTATAAATCATTAAAATATTATTGATAGGTATTCGGCGCTCAGTTGTGCTACATCATAGAGCGTGTAACTTAATGTATGACGTTGTAGACAAGCAATATTCGTCTATAATTATGTCTCTGTGTGATCAGCACCTCATAGCAGGCCGACTTCTGCTTGCTCAGAGCGTTTTCATGCCGAAACTCTTAACTCAAGTTTTTCCATATTTCTTGGTCTGAATTTAAAAAAAAAATATATTTTCGTCAGAAGGCGATATTGTAAAGTGTGATGATTCTCGCCGAATATAATTTAGTGTGATATTCATATATGTTGCAGTTACCATAGTTCATGAGTAGGCACCGATATATACGGCACAACATGTGCATGTGCAGTAACAAGTGTGACGTCTGTCCACACGAGCTCGTAAACACGCGACATAGATAAAATAGACAGCAGTGTCACGTTACTTTGGAGCGACAGGCAGCAATGCCTGCGTGGACCTTGTGACAGGAATCAATTTCCTCCTGGCAAGTTGTTTGACATCGTGTCAAAGATAACACGTTCAGCAGATACAACATCGGCTCGCTTTACCGAGTATAACCTTGTCTTTACATTCTGTATCGCGATTCATTTCACGTCGTGTTCTCCTACAATGTTTTGCTACAAGGGCCCGAAGTTTGGGTTAAAAGTTTTGTGTGTACGTCGTAAGCGATGAATTATTTTTAGCGGGTGTGAATTATGATGTTGCTTTCCTGCAACATAGGCGAATACTTACACAATTACTCACTGCACGACTATAATTCCACGGTTAGTAATGTTTGGTCTTCTTCTTACAATATGTTCACCGATAGGCTTCACCCTTACATATTCCAAGGTCATAGCGCGTCACCACTATGCAGCAGAACATAGGTTTATGAACAAAATACGATCACATGATACTAACGCAACTGTTATCGATGACGCGGTAAAGTCATTGAAGACGGCGACACACAACTTGGAACAAGTAGAAGCTGGGAGAGGAGTAGGCCATGGAACCATCCCAGCATTCGCCTGGAGAGATATAGGGAAACCTTGGAAGACTGGAACAAGGACGGCTGGGGCCGGAGATGAAACCCGTGTCCTCCCTAGTGCTAATGCAACATGTCACCGTTGCGCCACTTTGCTCGGTTCTTGTGTAGCGAGTTGATTACAGACGTAACCAGTGTTAGGCACATATCTTCTCTCAGGTAACAGCAGACGCATGCGGACTCCCAGGTTGAAGCCTGCACCTCGGTGTGTGAGGCTGCCCTCGGCTTCGCTTACCACACGTGTACTTGTTATATGGGATCATACACTGGGCATGAATCGGCTTTGACATTTTAATTAAGAGACAACATCTGAAATAACTGCGGAAAACAGCGGAAACATAAAACTAGACTGGCTGAACCAGGGATGGAACCTTAGTCTTCCCGAGTACAAATACAGAATTGACTGTGATCGTTGAACGATTCCTGCAGTGACTCAGTATTATAAACTCAACTGTATTTTAATATACGTCTTTGCAGTGGCGTACATCCAAATAAGTTAATAAAACTTTGATTTTATATTTAACTACAAGGACGGTATTTACATGCAACACTGTCCTAAACCAGAGAAAAATATCTATAAAATTATCGCAAAAATTCAATGCGAACAGATACAAATCTCCTGCTCGAACTCGGTCAGATCACGTTGATAACAACACATCACACATGTGGCATATAATTTCCCGTAAGCACAATTCATAGGCCCAGTTTTATTGATAAGTAGAGTTGATTTTTTCTAATATTGTACAGTTATAGTGCAACATCCTTCCCACAAAATCTTGTAACATGAAAAGTAAACAGAGCTATGCAAAGATTACAAATTATTTTAGTGCTATTCCTCGATTTATAAACTTGAACTATTTATCATTATGTCTTTTGTTTCTGTCACTTTCTTCCTTCCCCTCCCCCTTTAACATCTTGCAGCTAACCGACACTTTTTGTTACATCTCATGTAGTCATGAATTTTCGAATGCTGTTATGATGTTGGCATTGTTTCTCGAGATTAAGTTCCCCAACCATGGCTTATTTCGTTGATTGTATTACAAAGAAGTCATCGTAGAACAGAGTTATTTGATATTTTTCTGCAGTACTATATTAAATTTTGATAATGTGACGTCGCTTGTCTGCATCCGCTCAAAATCAGTATTAGTTTTTTTTTTTTTACTCTCCCCCTGGATGATTCACGTTTTTAAATATTTCCTTGTTGCTGTGTTACAGCGAGGATTGAAGTTTGTGGACGCAGTGCCCGTTTTGAGAACATTTCCAAGTTTTCGACGAGGCCGTTGAAGCACTTGTCATTGCCATAGTTTCGCACCGCTGTTCCTAACCGCTTCCTAACGGGTTTGTCCTGCCGACAGTGGTTTTTCCCAGATTGGCACGGCTCTCTCACTCGTCAGCTAAGTTAGTCATTTTCTTTTGCTTCCATTCCATTAAGATCTAAGAATATTTGCCCATTTACATCTAACTTTTGAATACAATATTTTATTTAATTTGGATTCTTTACGAAGTATGCTAAATATATGCGCCTTCAGTATAATGCTAATTTCACAATTTTTTATTAATTAATTTAAACTGTCTTGCCTACATGTGACTGGACTGTACAGGTATTAATTTTATTCATATAAACTAAATTACTAAATAAATACAGATATCTACATTCAATGCTTATGATTTTATTAATAATGTTGTTTCATATCAACTTAGTTTAAATAAAATGTTAGGTGGGGTACTCCATTTTCTTGATGCGAACTCTAGCAGAAAACTTGAATTATATATTTATTTAAACTGTTATATTTTCATAAATAATTTAATATAATTGGTTGTCGGCAAATTACAATATAATTTATCAATTTGTTCGAGACCACTTGCGATTTTAAACTATTTGATACATTTCATTGCGTTATTTATTTCTTTCCGCAGTACGGAGCCACGAATTACAACCGCAGAATTTGTACACTCACCCCAAATAACTGTTGGAAGCAATGATTAGCAGAGCAAAAAGTCACATAGAGTGAATGCATAACACGAAGTTATTTTGGAGGAAAAAAACGTGGTTTAGTGAATTAAATCGGTGTTAATGTTAGAACTCTCTCTCGTACTGGCAAATAATATGTTTATTTTTGTTTTATTTATATTTACTACATATGTTTATAACTGTCAGCCAAACAGTCTGTTACGACCCTATTATTAAAAGGCATAACAGGGAAAAACACTACACAACACAACAGGTAAAAATTACGTAGTAAAATTATTTAATATAATGTATATAAAAATTATTGAATTAAAATTTTAAAAATAGTAAAAAAAGGGAAAACTAAAGATTGACAGAAAGTGAATTAGAGAAGGAAATGTTTCTAAGAATAGAGAGAGAACTGGCGTGGTATGCCTGCCTTCCAGCCTTCGTCTCTTGGACATGCCACACACGTGAACAATTTTACTTTCAAATATAATGAACTGACAGTCTGGCGGGGTTGGTAAATGGACCAAAGTTTCTACAACAGTTGTTTGTGTTTTTACAAGCCATTCATTATTTCAGACGAATTATGCAGTGCTACAAGTAGATCTTTCTTTGCCAGTGGGATGAAACTCTTAGGTACACATTGTTCAATATTACACTGCAAACGAAAATTGAAAAACAATTCTTAGGTCTAAGGAAAAAAAATCGTCAGAAGTTAACCGCTTTGTTATACAAAGTATGTGTTATGTAGTCCTATGAGCTACCCAGGTAGTCAAATTGTATGTCTGTTGAATGAAATATGATATGAATTATTTTGAGTATGCTAAAGTAAATGTTTTCCAAACAGTCTCCATGAGAAGAATTCCGTATTACTGACCTGTATTCTAACAACAAGCAGATGAAATATGGGGCTCCGGAGACACCAGTTTGTTACTGTGGCGCTGTGACGTGATATTTGATATTTGCCTTTTCAAAATTTTCGGAAATTCCCCAAAAAAAAATATTTTTTCCTAAAATTGTCCATTCATCCCTCAAAATTTTTTTCTTCCTTAAAATTTCCTTTTTTTTCCCTTAAAATATTCCCGAATTTCCATTAACAGTTTTCCAGAAAATTACAAAATACTCAAAATCACGCTATTGATAAATCAGGCTAAGCATTTGATTCCTAGAAGAAAACTATTGAGTTTTACTATCCAGGAGGTGGGAGGGATGCATTCAGGGAGTCAGGGATTCGCAGCTGTCATATTGGATTTCTATTTTTTCCTGCTCTGTCATTCTTTTAGTCTTCCTGCTCTATAATTCAATATCTACTAGGTATTTCGCTTTTACTATATTATTCGTCCTACATTTAATCACTTTATATTTACTCTGTATTCCGCTTCTACAATATCGTTGCATGTATACTCCTTCATTCCACCATTATTATATCCTTCTACCCCTGTTCTATCATTCCAACACTACTTTGTTCAGTCCACCACTACTCCACCATATGCACGCAGTAAAAAGACTTGGACCACCCTTCCCAATCTAAGCCTATATCATGATCTATGACATTTGCAGTCGAAACACAAGACATAGTATTATCCGACCACAACTCGACCTAGCATGACCCGACCTAACCTGACCGGACCCCGATATGACCTGTACCGACTTGTTCCAACTTGTACAAATTAGTGCAAATCCACACCAACCAGATCGAGCCCAATCCAAACCTGACATTATATAAAATACAGTAAGCACATCTAACACACATTCATATTATTTAATACATTTGTAAATACTTCCCAAACAATTAATTTAGATAACCTAGTTTCAGAAACCACCAAGAACCATGTTCCATGTTTTCACTTATAGCACTTAGATTCAGTGTAGCTAACGGGCTGAATTGTTCCGACATTTACTTTTAAGACTTCGGAATTACAGTTTTGAAATTTTTTTAGCTCCCTCTGCATGCATTTACAAGTGTTTGAATACATCCCAGATCTGCCCTGCCTCTACAGCATTAATTATGTTCCAGACACAAAGTCAGCCACTCAAACCTCTCTCGTTTCCATAGGATTCAATACACAAATCATACTAACACATAAACATTCAAAGCATCAAATATACCTAGTGAAACCACGTGACAGTGGTTATGCACACAAGGGCGCGAGGTAGTTGTCTGATCTTGTCAAAGTCGGAGAAAAGCCAAGCCACATGCTGCAGCCTCACACGACACTATGTAGGCCTACGTGATGAGAAGTGCACTATCGCACAGCGTTGTCACATGACTAAACCTAACACTGTGTGTGTGCTGTCATGTATGTTTCTCGCGTGCACACCGGCGCGGTGTCCTTCATCATCCGGTTCTTCTCGTATTAAAGTAAAATACTGACTTAAAATTTAATTACTCTTAGTTGAAGATTTTGTAATAAAAAATAAGCCTAAGGCCTAGGTATCTGGAAAGCTTGCGGTAATGTTGTCAATATGATGATGAAAGTAGAACATTTTATCGACAAGTACTCCTAAATTAAGAATAAATGACACTCTTTTGATTTAAAGGTTTTAAACAAAGTTAGTTTTCCTAATAAACGTAATGCAGGGAACTTTTTCAAGGTTAAGAACCGTTTACTTATCATTACACCACTAGTGTACTGAATTTATGTCCAGCAAACATTTATGGTTATCATCTGAATTATAAATTTTCTTGTACGATTTAAGGGTGTCAGCAAAAATATCAATTGAATTTCTTATAAGTAATGTCATTGGCAGGAGGAGCATTGCAACGGAATGGAGATAAATTGCTACTTTGGGTAACACCAGAGTATACACGAAAGAATCCCGATAGAGTATTTCCTAATCGTACCTTGAAATAACATTCGTTAAGAAAGTTAACAAATAATTTAACACAAGTTGAACTTAGACTAATGGTAGACCTTTTATTTTTAGCAATACTAGAGTCATTAAATGCTTTAGTGTTGTCGAAATATATGGCATAATTTTGTTTTCTTTATGTGATATCTTGATGAATATTTTTTACATAACTGAATAAATTTGTTGTTGTAGACCTACCAGAGATAAATTCATGTTGTGTTCAAGGAATATAATTTCTCAGATAAAAAAAAAGTGTCTGTGTCCAATTTTTTCAAAAACTTTTGAAAATCAAATGAGTGATATGAGCCTGTAATTATATAAAATTTACTTGTCACCATTTTTATGAACAGGATTGACGACTGCTGTTTTCCGGAGATTGGGGAAAATACTCTTCATTAGACTATTGTTATAAATATATGTACATGTGTAAATACATTAGTTTTTTCTTAAACAATGCTATTTCGAATGTCATCAATAAGTATGGTTTTACTAGACTTTAATTTTCCTATGCCCCGTAAAAGGAAACTGATATCAATAGACGATAATGACAAATCATTGTGTCTGCTACGCAAATTGAGTAAAAAAATCTCCTGCTTTTATGAATACTTTAGAAAAATAATCAGCAAAATTATTAGCGTCAATTTCAAATTTGTAATTACCTCATATTTAACGTGTAAGGTTATGTTAACGTTATATAGTTTTTTATGATTTTGCATAATTCCATTATTTGATAGGTTCTGCCTTGATTTTATTGTTGACGTTAGTTAAGATCTGTTTATGTCAAGTTCAAGTCTGCTTTATACCAATTTCTATTGATTTACAAATCGATTATATGAAAAAACGATTTTTATATATGTATGTGTTTTATGAAATCTCTTTTTTTCATTTTTATACGCCTAATTATAGACAAAAAAGTATGAAATAGATATATATATATACACACACACACACATATATATATACATATATATATTCAAATTATTTAATTTCTATTATCCAGCGAGGTAGCGCAATGGTTACACGTTGGACCCGCATTCGGAACGACCCGGGTTCGATCCCGGCTCCGGCCATCCTGCTTTTAGTTTTCTATGTTTTCCCGACATTGCTCCAGACGAATGCTGGGATGGTTTCTAAACAAAGGCCATGGCCGACTCCTCACCCAGCTTCTGTCATTTTGTAAAGTTGTGTATCTTCATCTTTAATGACCTCGCTGTCGACGAGACGCAAAGCCCACTTACTTGCTTACAAAATGTCTAGTAAGTGTGGTAGCAAATATCGCAACAGAAATGTACATAGCCTGCAGTCAGTAAAATGCATCATTAGCCTACTTTCCGAAGCAAAAAGTAGGCTTATTACATCACCTATCTGTGTGTGTGCGCGCGCGTTCGGGTGTGTGTGTCGCCCTTTAAAACTTTTGAACTTGTGTAGGCCTACTGAATTTCATCAAATTTGGTACACATATACTACATACAAAATTGACATGACTTATGTGATTTTATTTCATACCATGTGCGTAATTTCAAAATGGCGGCCATTAATATATTTTTAGTAAAGTATCACACATCTTACGAAGTATTTCTCAGAATTTCACCAAACTTAGTACACATATACTATATATAAATATGACTTGGCTTTTGCTTAATACGTTCCTTCTGTCTCAATATTTTCAGAATCACGGACATATTTATATATTTAGCATTGTAATACAACATTTAGGATTTTTTCAGTACTTCATCAAACTCATACGTAAACAATTTTAACTTTCAGGTTTAATTTGCATATTTTTATGAAAGTAGGCAAATCAATTAAGCTTGTAACTTCATGTTTTGGTCGTTAAAAGAAATATTGATATAATGTACCAAAATATTGAAAAAATTGTAAATTTTACAATTATATTTTGTATCATCGCGAGCAATCAAATGACTGTAAATAATGACTACAGTTCGCTACTTAGGGAAACTTCTGAGTTTGCTGTGTAAAACAGATTTCGTACTCCGGCCGTAAGTATTCTGTAAAGTCTATTGATATAATCATTGGAAATAAAGCGCTTCGGTCTTGCAATATCGGATTCTCATTTGGCAACAGTGGATCCACTTCCCAGTTGAATACGCTGACCTTAATCCTATAACAGCTGCGTCTACTTCTTCTATTCGTACTGACTTCATGAAAGTAAATACTCCCGAATGTTTCTCGATCCAGATACTCAATTATTTATTTCATGTTTGTCCTAAATATTAAACTATTTTAACAACTTTTAATAATGTTTTTATATTAC
Source organism: Medauroidea extradentata (assembly GCA_003012365.1). NCBI lineage: Eukaryota > Metazoa > Arthropoda > Insecta > Phasmatodea > Phasmatidae > Medauroidea > Medauroidea extradentata. The sequence goes on from PNEQ01034600.1 coordinate 14,196, forward strand.
ATAGATTCGTGCACAATAAAATATGCACAGAAAAAATATAATCTGGTTTTTACTACAGAAACAACGTATGTGCAATATACAAACATTAATATATAAATACGTTTATTGAGTCGAGTCAGTTTACTGCTCGCCCTATGTTTGATAGTCGTTTGTTGCATTTCTTTGTTCAGGCTTTTTCAAGTGTTAGTACCGATTAAGAACTTAAAATAAAATTTATTTACTTCTACAAATATTTACCAACAGTTATTCCTTATTCAAATTAAAAATGTAGCCAATCTTACTAAAATAAAAACGCTCGTTAGTTCGTTATGTTACCTAATACATTTTACCATAGGTAGGCACTCAGTGACTGCAAAGTTATGCGGGTCATCTTTAGCTGTTTTCATATTGTTGTTGTTCTAATAAATCTACCGTTTGTCTGAAAAACGTCCTCGAATTGTATGCCTTTCCTTTGTGCCGAGTTACCTGCGAATACAAAGCTTGTTTTAATGACATATTTAAAACTCAGGGCAACTCAATTATGGGCTTAAGTAATCATCATAATAAATTTGTAGATAACGTCGGTAGACAGCATCAATTTATACAAAACATCTTTCAAATTCTGCTCGCGACGAGGGCGAACGGAATCAGCATAACACGTTCACCTCAACGACTGCTATGAATAACTACCGGTGCTCTTTGACAAAATTTTCGAAGTAAAAAAAAAATTTGTTGTGTAAGTTTACCTTTAAAATATGATGTAATAAAATATGCTGTAACTTCAACGCCATGTTTTATAGACTTAACTGTAAAGTGTTGTGCTCTGAATTTAACCATTTTAAACATATAGGCCTACAGGAAATAAGTCAATACAATTGACTTAGTAATAATTTTTATTCCAGATATTCAAGAAAAGTGACCGAGAGTTTTAACATATCAAATAGTTACCAATTAACAATATTGCAAATATAACACTGATTATTCTATCAATATTCAAGTCCACAAAAAATATGAAGACCTTCAGTCTAATGATTATCTAAGAACTGTGAGGAATTTTGTATTTTGTCTACGTATAGGTACCATTTAATAGTGTTTTCATGTTTAAATTATCTCTTTATACAGTGGTTGCGTATATTCAGAAAGCGAAAACAGCCTTACTTGATATTTTACCGTCTCTTCAAAGTTATAAATTCTACAACAAAATATTTGAAGCAAGTGAGAGACCTAGAAAGTTAAATGTTGTTCTTTGTCAACAAATTATAAGTTGATCGTTGGAAGTGTGACAGTAGCAAGCTGACAGCAGAGGCTGCATACACTTGACCGCCTAGTACGTACGCCAGTGATGTTTGCGCCTAGTGGGTATGGATCGTGCATAACCTCTCCGGCGTCTGTGATACGCTGAGTATCTAATATCAGTTGACGTTTTCAATGTATTAATGTTTCACACACAATAGCAAATAATAACACCATGAACATCTTCATAAACACATAAGCCGTATTTATAAAATATGCATGCAACAACAATTTTTAACAAATAAAATTGTTTTTTCACTCCAGCATAACTCTTACCGCAAGGAACTAAACAAAGGGATGACAAGGATTAATGTTGTTTAACATTTTTTCTCACGTGTTGACAAGAAATATATTCGACCTGGTCAATTAAATGAATTACAGATCAGCTACATCGCAGTGATTATTATGAAGAATACTTCGTACGAAAAATACAAATTTAACAACAATTTGAAATCTGAAATGGCAAACAAATTTCAAAACCTTTTTATTGGCCATTAAAAAAACAAAAAAACCATATCTAGAAACTACCATCAAATATCTGGCATATTTATAGAGTGATACTATCTAATACCGTACATATGTAAACACTGTTTCATTATTCTACATTCTGTAATCCCGTCCCTCGCGTTATTGAAACATTCCAGGGTTGTTCTCCGTTCAGTAAACTATTCCGGTGAGGTGAGAACTAATAATATCTCAGAAAATCCAGTGAAGGGGGAGGGGGGACGGAACACGACCTGAATTCCATGTCATTACGATTTTTTAAGATTAAGGTTCCAAATAAAACTAATGGAGAATTCAACGCTTAGTCGTCGAGTCCAGTTACTAGTCTAGTTCAATTATGAATGTAAAGTTTCGAGTTTATAGTATGGCATAGCACTAAATGTTAACACGTACGAAACATTCGTTTAAATGTATTGAAATTCGAAGGTAAGTCCTGCGATCCTATCTGCATTGCAAATATAATGGACATATTATTTAGCTAGAGCGATGGAATAATTTATTCTCTAACAGTAAGTAAATATATGGTCTTAAAAAACCATTAAGTTTAAATTTTAAATAATAATATAATATTGCCACAAAACTTCTAAACGAGCAAAATATTACAGTAAGGATGATATCAAATATATTTCTAATTTTTGAAAAAAGTTAAAAAATTTATTTTTTGAAAGTTACTATCTTACTCTTGAAACATTTACAAATTCGACGTATCGTCATTATATATCGTCAATCAAAATATTATTAATTGTACAATTTTTCTGTGCGTAAAAACTTCGAAACAGATTAAATCTAACGTTTTATTGACTACATTTTTAAGAGTAGCTGAATGCACTGAAGACAGGTTTTTATCACTGCATTTTTAATAAAACAGAATAAGAAGTAGCCATAACTTGACCACAAGTAGACTAAGTTCGTTTCGTACCAAAATTTAGCAGGAGGAGGTATTCAAATATTTGTGCTTCGATGATTGTAATTTCTTACAGCCAATTATATGCCTCGTGTAAGGTATGCTAGTAATACCTTAGATGACGATGTTAAGTAGCCGGCATACGTTCGGTAGGTTTGCTAAGTCACTAAGTTAAGACCAAACGCCTGCAAGCAATTGTGATTTTACATTTTTACGCTCTAAATACCCTTCCTCCTCCTTGAAAAGAATAGTTTAAAAACGAACCACAGCAAAGCAGCTTCGTAGTAATGATATTTTTTTCTAAATACTAAGTTTCAATTAAAATATATTTGATAAAAAATATTTCTTGCTAGTAGTGTAGTAATGGCGGTTCTATTGCAGGAGCCTAGGAGCGGGATCCGGGATCTTTTCAGTATTTGTCTCGTAATTATTTGTGTGTGGACTTCCCACCATCTTGGTTACTGTCCGTTGTCTTGATACCTAGCTACCCTCATTGGCTCCACCTTCCATCTGGTTTTCTTTTTTAATTACTAATATAGTTGCCCTCTAGGTAGGGCTGCCAGTAGTTACCGATCGTCTCCTAGATGGCGTTCATTATTAAGACTTTGGTGGTGAGTCTTTCCACCAGGAGAGCTAGTAGCTATACCAGTCGTATTGGTTCTAGTGTCGTCTGCTAGATAGCATTGGTGTTGTATGTACTACTGGTTTAGTCCGTCTCTGTTTCCTAGTCTCTGCGCTAGGTGCGCTGGTACATAAATTGGTTTTTTAATGGTACATGTGTACTTACCTTACCAATTCTGAGTTCGGTGTTCCCAGAACCTACATCATTGTTTGTGTATACCTCACATGTTGCTTCACCCAAAATAGTATATGATTATTATTTTTTATCAAATCCTATCACCTGGCTCTTTCTTCGCTCTCTGTAGACGCCATGATATTTCATCACATTTTTTGCGAGGCTTAACTTATTTTCTACACTTATAAAATTTAACGATTTAAGGACCCTACCCTTCTGTAATGTATCATAGTACACTGCTGGGAAGTCTTGTAGTATATTGCGTTATCATAAGACATTGAATATGTTCCACTCGTGTAGGTATTGGAACTGTTTTTCTTGTATGACGTTTAAAGGTAGTGTACATTAGTACTATTTGACCACGTGTAGTACATGTCTTCTTCTAATTCTTGGAAAACATTATCCTTGCTATGCTTTGTTAGGGTTTGGTAGAATTTATATTACGGGTAGGCCCTTTATTTAATGTTTTAATGGTGAAATCATAAATTAACCTAACCTACCCTAACCTCCTACCTTGTTACATATCTAACCTTGTCTCCGTTCTTTCTTTAACCCATTCTTTTTCTTTGTTTGTATGACTAATAGTTTTTTTTTTCCAGTGTTTACATTTTGAGTATTTTTATCATGTTTTACCTTTTACACTTGCTAGACTTTTCGGAATTTATATTTTTGTCCTGTACCTGTTCTGTGAGTTGGTTTCTCATTTTTTGTTTAGTTTCTTAATATTTATGCTGTTAATTTCGTATGTGTAAGTTTCACCTTGAAATGCTTGATAATATTTTTTTATTGCTTATGTGTAGATGGAATAGTTAAATTAATTTGTTTTGTGTTCAACATTTTTATATATTATACTTTTGTTCTTTAAATATGTTTCCCTTTCGTATATGTGTTTTATACTTATGTTATCCTTTTCTCTCTCTCTCTCTCTCTCTCCCAACCTACCTCCCTCCCTCTCTCTTACACTCCCTCCATCTCTCTCGCTCTCTCGTACTCTCTTTCCCTCTCTCCCTCCGTCTCTCTCCCCCTCCCACTCTCTCCCTCAGTCTCTCTCTCTCTCCCTCTCTCTAGGATATTGCATGTTGGTTTTTCTGTGTTAGACTTCTAAGGATGTTTTTCGTTTTACATATTTGGTTTGAGATATTTTGTTCTGTGTTGAACTTTGGTATATGATTTCTAGTACCGCACAGTAACTTTTCGTACTTTGGTTTAAGTATTTTCTAGTCTGTAAGTAATTGTATATGTTTTTTATTTAATGTTTTTGTGTTTATATCTAGAACTTTAAAATACAGTTTTCGATAAACTCCCATTAACATTTTTGTCTTAAATTAAAAATCTGATGGTATTCCGTAGGTGTCGGAACTACTTTTACCCTGGTGGCAGTGCTCATAACTATTTGTTTAGACCCTCCAATATTTTACTTTATATTATGAGTACGTACATTTTTTACTAATTAAAATGTATTTAGTTGTGTTTGGCCCGTGGTTCTTCAGTTATATGGTTTTATTTATACTATTACACACCGACCTTATGTTGGAATTAGAAAACATCCATACCATTGTATTAGAATCTGGGGTATTTTGTACCAGTCAACATACATTATTGTAGCATTTTGTCACCTAACCATGCACTAATTCTACCTTTTTCTGACACTTATAATTATGAACTCATTAATCTTGCTTTTTGGAAACATGTTTTCCAATAATATACAACAAAATATATTTTTTAAGTATTTTATTGAAACAATTTATTATTTTGTATACATTTCTATTCAATATTATTCTCGGGCTGTTGTGAGACATCATGTCTATCTGATAACTGTGCTCAGTGATGCGGTGGTGTTCCTTGTTTCGCAGTGTAGTCATGGAGAGTCTCGTAATTTCTGCAGTAGTCTTCTAGTAGCTGCTAGTAGTCTACCACACCTCTCTTCATTGCAGTCCTCCAGCAGTATGGGTGTTGTGCAGGCTTTTTCGGTGCAGCCAGGATGCAGGAAACTGTCGGGAGAGAAAAAAGTATCATCACATTAATAATGTTCAGTACGTTTTGTTAGGAAATAATTAGATACAGTGACAAATATCATATAAATAGTATAATGAACATGACTTATCTTCAGTTAGAGTATCCATGTGGTAGAGTGTTTACTCCATCTTCGCAAACACATCGCTTGTCGTCTAGCCAAATAAGCGCCAGTTTGTTGCTACACTCGGAATATAGTTGCTTTTCCGTGATCTTATACTATGTACAGTTACTCCATAGCCTTCTCTCTGTTCACAGCTCTGATGTAGTCCCGGAAGGTAATTTTCTTTTTGATCACACATTTCTGAATTCCTTTAGCCTTCTTGCATACATTCTCGCAGCACCTGTAGGCATACATCTTCGCTCGCAGTCCTACAAACTCAGTCATAGGCACACCGTTACATTCGTCTTTGAATTTGCCTATAACCTTTTTGTTTTTAGGTGAGTAGCATGGATGGTTGACAGGATAGGATGATGTATCGAATTCATCACAGAAGTCAGGATCGGTGAACATGTCTTGATAAAAGTCACCCGTACGTATCTCGTAGATGAAACTGTCGGTGTCCATGTAGGCCAACTGCAAGTCATCACCGTACTTAGCCTTCATTATATCATAGTGAAAATGATACATGAGTACTTTTGACAAATCAAGTACAGCAAGGCCGGCATAGATGGGCTTATCGAACAAGATTGCTTCATGCTTAAGTTTCACAAGCGACATGTTTTGTGAGTAAATAATTCTGTCTTTGAAGGCTGTTTTTGCAACTAGTTTCTTGAGTTTCTTTTCATTACACACAAGACTCATTCTCTGTCTATTACGCTTATTTTCCATGAGCTTCCCATAGACCGCGTTGTTAGCCAGCTTGTAAAAGTCCCACTCAAACTCATTTTCTGCTGCTGCACGTCTAGCCATATTAAGCTGGATGTATGGCTCTAGCCAGGCACTTTGCTCGAACTCCAACACACTGTGAATTTTTTCAATCATAAGTCCATGGCTAACGGCTTGTTTGAGCGTAATATAGTGAACGATATAATTCTTCTTATCTATCAGTGTAGTCATAAGTATCTTCTGTGATGATACTGAACCACATTCGTTTATCAGCAGAAATCGTAGATCTTTGTGTTCCTTGTGTAGTTCAGGAGGACACATTACATCACATTCAATGATGTATCCCACAGGAGAAGTGTCCGGCACACTCATGATGACTAGGACGGTACTGGACCACTTGAAATTTCTTACACGTAGAAGCAGACTCATAGCCCAACCATACAAGTTATTACCATCCAGGTACTGTAGATACATTTCTGGCTGCGTAGGATTGTATTTCTCATCATCATACTTGTTGTTAGAAACACAGTGACGCTTCACGCACTGGGCCACACCCCTTCGAATACCTCTCTCGAGATACAAGTACATGTCATAATCTGTCAGAAGTTCGAGCTTCACTGACGTTGCCTTCAGCATAGCATCGAATGCATATCCGGGAAAACTTACATAATGCACGCAGTCCAGTCCATATGTTTCTAGGCAAAGGGTGCGAAAGTTCTCAAATACATCTGCAAGTAGGAGAACATCTGTTTTCAAGTAGATGTAGGAGTAGTTCTTCAGAGTTTTGCAAGCGAATTTCTCCCACACAGCATGTGCATGTTCGTAGTCTTGATCACTAATGTACGTATCTGTCAGTCGATTGTAGAACTTTTCCTTTGGTGGTAGCTCTGTCTCTTCTTATCTTCCGATATTGTCGATGTAGTCATAGGAAAATACCCCTTTCCTTCTTACTAGTTCAAATTCATCAGTACTGAATAATTTCACAGTGTTGCAGAACTTTGCAGCAGGCAGATTTTGTGCTAATGTCGCCAGGCTGCTAGCCATGAAACGAAAACTGTCGATAAATTGTATGGTGAATTAGTCACCGTGTAATTTTCCAAATGTAATAATTTTTTCTTCATTGTGTGGGATGATGGTAATATATTTACTGTTGTATGCCAATTCTCTGAAGATAAAGTTTCATCATATGCTAGGTTGTGAAAAAATACAGGAAGTTTCTTTGGACGTCTTCTTAGCAAATTACATTGGTTACAGGCCGCACCAATGTACTTTCCACTAAAGTGACAGCGGTCACGCACCTTCACATTGCTTTTATATAAGCTCCCACCTCAGTGACAACATATGATGGTCAGGAGATATGCTGCATTTTGTGATGACGTTAGTGGTACCATCTTTAATGAAGTGTCGTAGATCATCTTCACCTTCCTACCTATCTCAACGATTTTTTCTACAAAATTCTTAGGTGCATCCGTTCCTGTGTAGATGATAGGTTCTTGAGGCAGTTGCGTCGTCAATGGTGACGGTATGACATCATTGTCAATTTGCACAAAAATACAGAAGCTATATGCTTCATGCTTTTGGTATGCCATGGTAAATGCCGTCTCAGGATCAGGTTAACAGGCATGGATAAGTATCAATAAAGCTTTAAAATCAGAGTACACAACAATCGGCAATTTAATCTTGTGTTGTATGTTCTTGAAACATAGCATTGGAAGCCTTCCATCAGGCCCTAGCTGTGGCATATGAGCACGGAGTGGTGCATTGATCGTGCTATATTTCCTGTGTTGGGTCAAGGCTTGTTCACCTGTCAGTCCTGTAACCCATGGAATGTCGTGGTAGAAATTCAGACATCTCTTGCAGGAGTAGATTTTGTGATCATGAACTGTCACTTGTTGACGAACTAGTCGGGAGAAATTATTAATGTAACGGTAGCGGTTGTTATCTTCATCTTAAGTCGATATGATCGACTTTTTCTTCGTCTTTTACTCTGAGGGGGAATACCTTTTCTGACTTCCCATCCAGGCAATAAACGTTGATTGTCGTCTTCGGATTCTTCTTTTCAAATGTGCTATTTTCTCTTATTGGTATTGGGAAAGAAATGCCTGTAAAGTCGTACCTATCTTCAGCTTCATAATATCTTTCGTTCACTCTTTCAGGGTTATTTCCTTCAATGAACTTTGCTAACACGGCCCATTTAAAACATTCATTGTTATTATTTCTAGGATTGATGACGGCTCTTTTCGTGTTTATGGAATCTAGCAAGTCGATCCATGACGACGCTCTCAGTGGGTCGAGTTTGTTAACTCGTAGCTGAAGACAGTTGACAGAGACGAGCGTCCAACCGGACCCCTTCTCAGAATATTCACGCTCTTCAGTATATAGTTTAAAATACTTTCTAACACTGCATTTACAATACCGTCAGCATTATAGACTGGCAAATTTTTTGATTTGAATGCTCTTTGGTCTGTTCCCTCGACAAATGTCGTTGGCTTAGCATAATCACGTTCTAGTACAATGTTAAATTTAAGGGCTCCGTAGTTTTCCACTTCATTTTTCAACTGACCTACTTTATTATATACTTGTCGTTTAAGTATTCACATATCCCTGGCTGTCTCATCATTCTCCACCATATACGTCTTCACATTCCCACGGAATGCAGTTCCTTTAGTGCCGTACTTATTGGATAGAGTTATGCAGAAGGACAGGTGCGTGTACTTTAAATACCGGTGTCGCTTTACCTAATGCTATAAGCATTGTTCTTAAGCCAATTAAATATATATTTGTAATAGTCTGTTAGTTTATGACTCGACTAGAATAAACCTGATAAGAAAACCGTGCTCGTTGCAGACAATTAGTACAAAAATACCACCAACTTTAACACCAAACCACATTTCCGTAACACATTAATAGTTCCCATGAGTGATTTTCCGATTTCCTAAAGCCTATACACGGCCTAAAATAAAAATTCCATCAGTAAGTACGCTCGCGATGACTTCGTCCTTGGTTCGGGGCTCGAAATCTAAACAAGCTTATTTCTTTTTATCACTGATTATAGTTGTTGTTTTAAAAAATAGGTATACTTATGACGGATATAAAATTAACTTTCACACTATAAATAATAGAAGGCGAAGACCCGTACGTACAGCTATGTAACATGATTTAAAACATTATTTCGCCTACTGGGGATACATCGTGTTGTATATCGCGACGTATAATCCCTTGTACTGAATATAATTTTAATTATACTTTCCTAGTATCTATCCTTTTACTGTAATAACGTTTGTCGATCTCTACAATGTAAAGACATGTTAGCATCTTGGCGAACCACACATACGACCACCGCTTTTTTCCCATCATTGTAACATAACTTTGATGTTATAGTTCTCTGAAATTAAAATTCGCTATATGGAAGCCTACAGCATATAGTAAAAGATGTCGAGCAATGTTGATACTTCAAAACTTTACTCTCGCGTTTGTATGTACCTGTATTCGAAGTAGTACCTGCCGGCTCACAGTCTTATGAAAATTTATACCAGTTTGATGATTTATTTTTAATCAGAGCTATAATGTTACAAAGTTCGATATACTAATTATCAAGGAATATTGGTTAAGTTGATAAGTAAACTACTTTTTTAGTGCGTTATAAGGTAGAAATACTCTACTTTACTTAAAATATATAATTAATTCGGACTACAATACATAAAGGGTGCCGTATACAAATCAATTAATTTAATTGCGATACTAGTTCTTAACAATTTTAACAAGGATAAATCTGGTACTAAGCATCGCTCTTAAGCCAATTAAATGTATTAGTAATATTATGTTAGTTTATGACTCGACTAGAATAAACCAAATAGGAAAACCGTGCTCGTTGCAGACAGTTAGTACAAATGCCACCAACTTTAACACCAAACCGCATTTCCGTAACACATTAATATTTCCCATTAGTGATTTCCCGATTTCGTAAAGCCTATACACGGCCGAAATAAGAATTCCATCAGTAAGTACGCTCGCGATGACTTCGTCCTTGGTTCGGAGCTCGAAAGCTAAACATGTTTATTACTTTTTATTGCTGATTATAGTTGTTGTTTTAAAAAATATGTATACTTATGACGGATATAAAATTACTTTCACACTATAAATAATAGAAGGCGAAGACCCGTACGTACAGCTATGTAACATGATTAACAACATTATTTCGCCTGCTGGGGATACATCATGTTGTACATCGCGACGTATAATCCCTTGTACTGAATATAATTTTAATTATACTTTTGGTTCCTAGTATCTATCCTTTTACTGTACTAACGTTTTTCTATCTCTACAAAGTAAAGACATGTTAGCATCTTGGCGAACCACACATACGACCACCGCTTTTTTCCCATCATTGTAACATAACTTTGATGTTATAGTTCTCTGAAAATAAAATTCGCTATATGGAAGCCTACAGCATATAGTAAAAGATGTCGAGCAATGTTGATACTTCAAAACTTCTATTCTGGCGTTTGTATGTACCAGTATTCGAACTTGTACCTACTGTCTCGCAGTCTTGCGAAAAAAACTTATACCAATTTGATTATTTATTTGTCATCACAGTCGTACTATTATAGAGTTCGCCATAGTATAAATTCTTGATCAAGGAATATTTGTTCAGTTGCTGAGAAATAAACTTTTATACTTGCATTATAAGGTAGAAATACTTTACTTTAAATATATAATTAATCCGGACAACAATATATAAATGGAACCGTACGATTAATTTATTTATTATACAAGTACTTAATAATTTTAACAAGAATAAATCTGACATTAGGTACAGAATGCATTCAGTACATTAGCATAATGTTCGTGTTTTTCTTCCACCTACAACACTTCAAAAGCGAAAAGCAGAAACTACCAACAGTTAATATGTAATTCCTATACTTAACACAGTGTCCGTTGATAATGTAATTTGGAAAAGTGAAGAAACGAAATATTATTACGCAATAGAAAAAATATAAATAAAACATTTCTGCACAAATGTATTTATATAACAGTAACCTACAAACAAGTATGCTCATGAAGGCTCGTCTGTATGTAAAATCACGGAATTTAACCGACAATATTTATAAATCGGTAAGCGATGCGATTTTGTAGTCAGCGAGTTTCACGTCACGATATCAAAATTCTATATCGCTTGTATGTTGACGGTAGTAAATTGACGTCTGGAAATGCTAGCCGTCGTTTGTTTATGTCTAAATTGTTTACATAACATTCAAGCGACTGTCCTAAATGAAAACGTGACCTAACATGTGCACATATGTCCGATTGATGTAATTACGGTGTACGAAATAAGTTAAGAGGTGAGAGCGAGGGTATATAAACAGCCGCACGAAGTTCCAAGCTCATTCGCTGTTTGTCTGTCGTCCGAGTACTATCTCTGTACGCGCAGCCTACTTCGAGTGATTATTAAGTTTGCTTCATTGAGCTCATCGCGTTATTTAGCTAGTGAATAGTGAATTCAAGGTAAGGTATAAAACTTCAAGAAATTTTAGGTTAGGTTTACCTGATTTAAAAAATAACTAATTAAAGTAATGGAAGGGCAGTATTCTTCGTTAAAGGTTATTTACTGCAAGTTCTGTGGCAAAGTCTTTACTTTGCGAAATAATATGTTGAGACATGAGAAGATCTGCAACTTCAATACGCGCCGTGAAGAGCGACTGATCTGTGAGCGGTGTGGCGTATCAATCACTCGCAAAGACAAGTTGATTGAGCACTTACGTACCTGTAATAGTAACATCAAGAGAGAAGTGACCAACTGCTGTAAGTATTGCAAAAAGCAATTCACCGAATTTCGTAATGCTCGTCGACATGAATCAGGTTGTAAGCGCAATATGGAACGAAATCTGCTTAAGTGCAACTACTGTAGTGTCTGTTTCGTTTGTCGTGACAATTAAGCCATGCACTTGGAGATTTGCAAGAGTAAAGTAGCACGACCAGCACAGAAAAAGCTATGTGTGTAACCACCGGAATCTGCTAGGCAATCCTGCTCCAGGACGCCATCAGCCCCGCCCTAAAATAGCAGTAGGGTCTGGTTTGGTAACAGAGTTCGGTTTCGTCGAGACAGAAACTGCATTCCGTGGGATTGTGAAGATGTATATGGTGGAGAATGATGACGCAGCCAGGGATATTAGTGAATACTTGAACGACAAGTATGTAAATATAGTAGGTCCGTTGAAAAATTAAGTGGAAAACTACGGAGCCCTTAAATTTAACATTGTACTAGAATGTGATTACGCTAAGCCATCGCCATTCGTCGAGGGAACAGACAAAAGAGCATTCAAAACAAAAAATTTGCCAGTCTATAATGCTGACGGTATTGAAAATGCAGTGTTACAAAGTATTTTGAAACTATATACTGAAGAGCGTGGATATTCTGAGAAGGGGTCCGGTTGGACGCTCGTCTCTGACAACTGTCTTCAGCTACGAGTTAACAAACTCGACACACTGAGAGCGTCGTCATG
>PNEQ01034600.1:27116-42259 GCA_003012365.1 Medauroidea extradentata
AATCCTAGAAATAATAACAATGAATGTTTTAGAAAATGGACCGTGTTAGCAAAGTTCAACGAAGGAAATAATCCTGAAAGAGTGAACAGGCGATATTATCATGCTGAAGCTAGGTACGACTTTACACCAGTAAGAGAAATTAGCACTTTTGAAAAGAAGAATCCTGAGACATCAATCAATGTTTATTGCCTGGACGAGAAGTCAGAAAAGGTATTCCCCCTCAGAGTAACAGACGAAGAAAAAGTCGAGCATATCGACTTGCTGCTTTTGATAGGTGAAGATAACAACCACTACTGTTACATTAATAATTTCTCCCGACTAGTTCGTCAACAAGTGACAGTTCATGATCACAAAATCTACACCTGCGAGAGATGTCTGAAATTTTACCACGACATTCCACGGGTTACAGGACTGACATGTGAACAAGCCTTGACCCAACACAGGAAATATAGCACGATCAATGCACCACTCCGTGCTCATATGCCACAGCTAGGGCCTGATGGAAGACCTCCAGTGCTATGTTTCAAGAACATACAACACAAGATTAAATTGCCGATTGTTGTGTACTCTGATTTTGAAGCTGTACTAATACCATTCCAGGCTTGTCAACCTGATCCTGAGACGGCATTTACCATGGAATACCAAAAGCATGAAGCATATAGCTTCTGTATTTTTGTGCAAATTAACAATTATGTCATACCGTCACCATTGACGACGCAACTGCCTCAAGAACCTATCATCTACACAGGACCGGATGCTCCTAAGATTTTTGTAGAAAAAATCGTTGAGATAGATAGGAAGGTGAAGATGATCTACGACACTTCATTAAAGATGGTACCACTAACGCCATCACAAAATGCAGCATATCTCCTGGCCAACATATGTTGTCACTGTACTGGGAGCTTCAATAAAAGCAATGTGAAGGTGCGTGACCACTGTAACTTTAGTGGAAAGTACATTGGTGCGGCCTGTAACCAAAGTAATATGCTAAGAAGACGCCCAAAGGAACTTCCTGTATTTTTTCACAACCTAGCATATGATGAAAACTTTATCTTCAGAGAACTGGCATACAACAGTAAATAAATTACCATCATCCCACACAATGAAGAAAAAATTATTACATTTGGAAAATTACACTGTGGTTAATTCACCATACAATTTATCGAAAGTTTTCGTTTCATGGCTAGCAGCCTGGCGACATTAGCACAAAATCTGCCTGCCGCAAAGTTCTGCAACACTGTGAAATTCTTCAGTACTGATGAATTTGAACTAGTAAGAAAGAAGGGGGTGTTTCCTTACGACTACGTCCGACAGTATCGGAAGATTAGAAGAGACAGAGCTACCACCAAAGGAAAAGTTCTACAATCGACTGACAGATACGTACATTAGTGATCGAGACTACGAACATGCACGTGCTGCGTGGGAGAAATTCGCTTGCAAAACTCTGAAGAACTACTCCGACATCTACTTGAAAACAGATGTTCTCCTACTTGCAGATGTATTTGAGAACTTTCGCACCCTTTGCCTAGAAACATATGGACTGGACTGCGTGCATTATGTAACTTTCGGATATGCATTCGATGCTATGTTGAAGGCAACATCAGTGAAGCTCGAACTTCTGACAGATTATGACATGTACTTGTATCTCGAGAGAGGTATTCGAGGGGGTGTGGCCCAGTGCGTGAAGCGTCACTGTGTTTCTAACAACAAGTATGATGATGAGAAATACAATCCTACGCAGCCAGAAACATATCTACAGTACCTGGATGGTAATAACTTGTATGGTTGGGCTATGAGTCTGCTTCTACGTGTAAGAAATTTCAAGTGGTCCAGTACCATCCTAGACATCATGAGTGTGCCGGACACTTCTCCTGTGGGATACATCATTGAATGTGATGTAATGTATCCTCCTGAACTACACAAGGAACACAAAGATCTACGATCTCTGCCGATAAACGAATGTCTTTCAGTATCATCACAGAAGAAACTTATGACTACATTGACAGATAAGAATTATATCGTTCACTATATTACGCTCAAACAAGCTGTTAGCCATGGACTTAAGATTGAAAAAATTCACAGTGTGTTAGAGTTCGAGCAAAGTGCCTGGCTAGAGCCATACATCTAGCTTAGTATGGCTAGACGTGCAGCAGCAGAAAATGTGTTTGAGAATTACTTTAACAAGCTGGCTAACAACGCGGTCTATGGGAAGCTCATGGAAAATAAGCGTAATAGACAGAGAATGAGTCTTGTGTGTAATGAAAAGCGACTCAAGAAACTAGTTGCAAAAACAGCCTTCAAAGACAGAATTATTTACTCAGAAAACCTGTCGCTTGTGAAATTTGAGCATGAAGCAATCTTGTTCGATAAGCCCATCTATGCCGGCCTTGCTGTACTTGATTTGTCAAAAGTACTCATGTATCATTTTCACTATGATATAATGAAGGCTAAGTACGGTGATGACTTGCAGTTGGCCTACATGGACACCGACAGTTTCATCTAAGAGATACGAACGGGTGACTTTTATCAAGACATGTTCACCGATCCCTACTTCCATGATGAATTCGATACATCATCCTATCCTGTCAACCATCCATGCTACTCACCTAAAAACAAAAAGGTTGTAGGCAAATTCAAAGACGAATGTAACGGTGTGCCTATGACTGAGTTTGTAGGACTGCGAGCGAAGATGTATGCCTACAGGTGCTGCGAGAATGTATGCAAGAAGGCTAAAGGAATTCAGAAATGTGTGATCAAAAAGAAAATTACCTTCCAGGACTACATCAGAGCTTTGAATAGAGAGAAGGCTATACGAGTAACTGTACATAGTATAAGATCACGAAAAAAGCATCTATATTCCGAGAGTAGCAACAAACTGGCGCTTATTTGGCTAGACGACAAGCGATGTATTTGCGAAGATGGAGTAAACACTCTACCACATGGATACTCTAACTGAAGATAAGTCATGTTCATTATACTATTTATATGATATTTGTCACTGTATCTAATTATTTCCTAACAAAACGTACTGAACATTATTAATGTGATGATACTTTTTTCTCTCCCGACAGTTTCCTGCATCCTGGCTGCACCGAAAAAGCCTGCACAACACCCATACTGCTGGAGGACTGCAATGAAGAGAGGTGTGGTAGACTACTAGCAGCTACTAGAAGACTACTGCAGAAATTACGAGACTCTCCATGACTACACTGCGAAACAAGGAACACCACCGCATCACTGAGCACAGTTATCAGATAGACATGATGTCTCACAACAGCCCGAGAATAATATTGAATAGAAATGTATACAAAATAATCAATTGTTTCAATAAAATATTTAAAAAATATATTTTGTTGTATATTATTGGAAAACATGTTTCCAAAAAGCAAGATTAATGAGTTCATAATTATAAGTGTCAGAAAAAGGAAGAATTAGTGCATGGTTAGGTGACAAAATGCTACAATAATGTATGTTGACTGGTACAAAATACCCCAGATTCTAATACAATGGTATGGATGTTTTCTAATTCCAACATAAGGTCGGTGTGTAGTAGTATAAATAAAACCATATAACTGAAGAACCACGGGCCAAACACAACTAAATACATTTTAATTAGTAAAAAATGTACGTACTCATAATATAAAGTAAAATATTGGAGGGTCTAAACAAATAGATATGAGCACTGCCACCAGGGTAAAAGTAGTTCCGACACCTACGGAATACCATCAGATTTTTAATTTAAGACAAAAATGTTAATGGGAGTTTATCGAAAACTGTATTTCAAAGTTCTAGATATAGACACAAAAACATTAAATAAAAAACATATACAATTACTTACAGACTAGAAAATACTTAAACCAAAGTACGAAAAGTTACTGTGCGGTACTAGAAATCATATACCAAAGTTCAACACAGAACAAAATATCTCAAACCAAATATGTAAAACGAAAAACATCCTTAAAAGTCTAACACAGAAAAACCAACATGCAATATCCTAGAGAGAGGGAGAGAGAGAGAGACTGAGGGAGAGAGTGGGAGGGGGAGAGAGACGGAGGGAGAGAGGGAAAGAGAGTACGAGAGAGCGAGAGAGATGGAGGGAGTGTAAGAGAGAGGGAGGGAGGTAGGGTGGGAGAGAGAGAGAGAGAGAGAGAGAAAAGGATAACATAAGTATAAAACACATATACGAAAGGGAAACATATTTAAAGAACAAAAGTATAATATATAAAAATGTTGAACACAAAACAAATTAATTTAACTATTCCATCTACACATAAGCAATAAAAAAATATTATCAAGCATTTCAAGGTGAAACTTACACATACGAAATTAACAGCATAAATATTAAGAAACTAAACAAAAAATGAGAAACCAACTCACAGAACAGGTACAGGACAAAAATATAAATTCCGAAAAGTCTAGCAAGTGTAAAAGGTAAAACATGATAAAAATACTCAAAATGTAAACACAGGAAAAAAACTATTAGTCATACAAACAAAGGAAAAAAAAAAGGTTAAAGAAAGAACGGAGACAAGGTTAGATATGTAACAAGGTAGGAGTTTAGGGTAGGTTAGGTTAATTTATGATTTTACCATAAAAACATTAAATAAAGGGCCTACCCGTAATATAAATTCTACCAAACCCTAACAAATCATAGCAAGAATAACGTTTTCCAAGAATTAGAAGAAGACATGTACTACACGAGGTCAAATAGTACTCATGTACACTACCTATAAACGTCATACAAGAAAAAAAATTCCAATACCTACACGAGTGGAACATATTCAATGTCTTATGATAACGCAATATACTACAAGACTTCCCAGCAGTGTACTATGATACATTACAGAAGGGTAGGGTCCTTAAATCGTTAAATTTTATAAGTGTAGATAATAAGTTAAGCCTCGCAAAAAATGTGATGAAATATCATGGCGTCTACAGAGAGCGAAGAAAGAGCCAGGTGATAGGATTTGATAAAAAATAAAATAATCATATAGTATTTTGGGTGAAGCAACATGTGAGCTATACACAAACAATGATGTAGGTTCTGGGAACACCGAACTCAGAATTGGTAAGGTAAGTACACATGTACCATTAAAAAACCAATTTATGTACCAGCGCACCTAGCGCAGAGACTAGGAAACAGAGACGGACTAAACCAGTAGTACATACAACACCAATGCTATCTAGCAGACGACACTAGAACCAATACGACTGGTATAGCTACTAGCTCTCCTGGTGGAAAGACTCACCACCAAAGTCTTAATAATGAACGCCATCTAGGAGACGATCGGTAACTACTGGCAGCCCTACCTAGAGGGCAACTATATTAGTAATTAAAAAAGAAAACCAGATGGAAGGTGGAGCCAATGAGGGTAGCTAGGTATCAAGACAACGGACAGTAACCAAGATGGTGGGAAGTCCACACACAAATAATTACGAGACAAATACTGAAATGATCCCGGATCCCGCTCCTAGGCTCCTGCAATAGAACCGCCATTACTACACTACTCTTGCTTTGTTTGAATGTACATCTGTAAGTATCGCGTTGCGTATTATGTCACCATTTCATGTCGGTCACACAGTTAGTTTTGTTATTTATAGTTTTCTTTAACAGCAAATTTAATTTACGATGTCCTTTTATGACTGCAAATTCAGTGAAACAATGTATATGCGAATAATATGATGTCGCACGTAACGTAAAGTCACACATTACGCCATATAAATATACACAAGGAGTTACCAGATGTAATATAGTGGCTACTTTCTTTATTGCGACTGCATTTTATTCGGAAACTATCTGGAAATATGAAATAACTTCAGTTATTCATGTCAGTCTATTTCTTTCAGTGGTAGACCAATAACAATTAGAAACACTTAAATAAAATATTAGATAGTGAACTGAATACTTATTTGTTACAATTAAATCAATGACTTTCGAAGCTTAACAAAAAATATCTTCAATTATTTATGTTTACTTTGTTCTAAAATAGTCGTCCTACCAAAATAAACCCAGCTGAAATAAAATGTTACACTCCACATTACCAAACTAAAAACTGTGGTTTGAATTGGTCAAAGGGTTTTCATCACATAAATGAACACAAAAAAATTAACATTTGATTGAATTATGAATAATTGCATCCTCAGATGTCTCCTGTGGTCCAGTTATTAAATTTTGAAAAATAATTTCGCATGTATATGAAAGAATTAAGAAATATTAAAATCTCAATTCCTAACAATATAAACATCAAAAAGAAAAAAAAAAAAACAAAAACAAATCGTGGATGTTAAGCCACCTTGTTAAACACTGCCTGTGTATAAAATTATATGAAATTCTAAAAAGTATTCCTCAGAAATATTACGTGTTCATAAATATTGAAATGGCCTTATTTAAGATAAAATATAAACGTCCAAAATCAGACATAAATACAATTTACCTTATTATGTACAGTAAGAATACCGTGTGAAGTTATACACACGACGACAGCAATAGCAAATATTTAACACCATTAATTCACGAAATGCTACAAGTCAGCTATGTCTGTTACATACGTTTATTATTTTGGAGTATGATTACAAACTGATCCCGTCTGTGTTGACGATATTCATAGGACAAAGCGTGATTTCAAAACATTATATATTATGACATTCGTTTAGGACTTTAGAGAGTGCGATAAACTAACTCTTGAGGTTAACAATAATTGCCTATTTTTGATCAGATACTTAAGCAATATTAGTGGAAATCATAATAGGGAAACATTCCTATACCCTTACCTGGACCATTGCATACACTCGTTATTACAAGTTATGTGACATATATTTGTGAACTCATACCATGTTTTATAAACGTCTGTGGCAGGATAGGTTGTTTTGTCTGTGAATCCATCGATACACTTCGTCACACAAGCGGAGATGTAATTTTATATGCGGAGTATTATTTCCAACAGTTCAGCCTATACTTACTTTTAAACACTTTTCTTTTCCACAGCATAAGTTTTGCTGCGGCAGAGAATATTAACGTTCTATATGAACAATCTTTGTTCCAATTAATATTTTTAAGTCCTACATAACAATGGTGCGTAGCAAAAAATTTATTTCTTTGAGATAAACAAGCTCTGTGTATATAATACTATTTTATATTATAGATATAAATCATTCTATCATCACCGAACGTTTTTAAATGGAAAGATTTATAAACATTAAATAATTGCTTATCAATTTTATCTATGACTAGCAGTCCCCTGCGACTTTGCTCGCGAATATTATTCGTAACCGATACTATTTACTTTAATTGAAAAACCTCTTTGTACACCACATTGGTACTTCATTCATCTAGTGTTAGAATGACAAAGCTGCTAGTTGAGCTAACTCTGCAGCAGGATAAGTAACTATAGCTATCCACGCAAAAAAACAGTCCTAAGTTTGTCCCTGCCACTAATAGCGACTTCACCTGGGCCTTATTTATAGTCACAGCAATGTTGATGATGTGGGGTGGTTACAGACTCTTAAATGTAAGAGGTTAATCCAATGAAAAACGTCTGATTCACCCTGTTGAACAACCATTGGTGGCAGTATCCTCAATTACATATTTTCAAAATGTTCACTTGCAGCTTAACGTCATTAGAAAGTTTTGGTGGGAAAACGTTTCGCGGAAACGTATTTTGTGCACCAACCTTGAAATTAGTGAGATAATATATGTGAGATTATGTTGTCGAGGGACCTAAGTGGAAAGTGAACTGCATAATCCAATTTACCCCTTTCAAACGACCACATGCAAACTGCACTAATCCGATTCGCCTTGCAATTTTGTGTGTCAAAATTGAACGTTCGCACACAGTTTTTAACAGAATTCGAGCCCAGAACTTCCAGGAATGTAGACCTGAGCAACAAACAACTGCGTCACGTAACGCCGAAATAATTAATGTAAACAAATTTAATTTAAAAAATAAAATATTTATGTCCTGGGCTTATAGAGGTTGCACAACACCACGTCTCGATAGGTTACTGTAGAGTGGAACTTCTGTATAATTTATTTACCGCTGGTCGTACTTGCTGTTCGGATCATCTGCCGTAAAAGTTTACAAACTTAGTTTTATTCTTAATAAGCATATTATCTTATTTAGTAAAGAAATTTACACATAAAATTCTAAATACTTACTTAAGCATGACTCTGACGTGAACAACACCTCAATAACTCATACTGGTTAGATATTGTGTGTTGATAGAAAACAAAATTTGTGCCTTTTGACCCTTTTGGATGTCGAATTTTTAAATATTTTAAACTCACACCTAATACATTCGTATAAGTATCCAAGTGAAGTGCATATCACAACCGTAGCCCGTTCAGTCGAAACAAAACCGGTCATTCATTAAAAAAATGTATTATTACCCCTGTTCAGTACTGAGCGTACGAATTTCGAAAAATCTTAAAACCGTTTTGCGAACATTTCTGTATTCATCATTCCAAAGCAAAAATTAACTGTATCTCAATGGGTTAGATAGATATCGAGGATTTGTGTAAACACATTACAGGTCTTTTCACCTCCTAAGAGAGTAAATTTCGAAAAACCGTTGAATCACGGTTTAGAATACTTTATTGGTGTCTCGTGGACGTGAAATACTCAACATTAGCCCGCTGGGCTCAAAATATATCGAAGATTAATTGAAAACACTTTTCAACACTTTTCACGCCTTTTCAACTCCTTAGGTGGCGAATTTCGAAAATTCCTAAAATTACTTTTAGGTATTTGAGTAAACATCAATCTTAAACAAAATTCACGTCGGTATATAAAAATCAACGGGGTCGATATATATCGATTGTGAATCGAAAATACATTTTACCCCTTGTTTAATCGTCATAGGGCAGAATTTGGAAAATATATTTAAATTTTTCTTGGGATATTTACAAAAGCATCAATTTAAAGCAAAGAGCACTTCGATATCTCGATTGATTCGATAGATATAGAGGGATAGTCGAAAACACATTTCACGTATTTTCACCTCCTTAGTTAAATTACTTTGAAACGCCTTGAACTCTTGTCACAGACATTTGTATGCGTAACCAATTAAAGTAAAAATCATGACGATAGCCAATTGTGTTTCAAAGATATGGACGATTTCTAAAAAATTGCATTTTGCCCCTTTTTACTGCCTGGGGGTCGAATTTCAAAAAATCCTAAAACTGCTTTTTGGGTATTTACGTAAGCAAGTGAATATAAACTCTCTATCCCGAATGGTTCGATAGATATCGATAGTTAATCGGAAACACATTTAAGGTCTTTTCACCCCCTTAAATGTTGAATTTCGAAAAATCCTTAAATTTGCCAAAATAAATTTTACGAGTGTCCTATTAAAGTAAATATCACGATGATAGGTCGTTGGGTTCGAGCTCTATCGACGTTTCTTCGGAAACACATTTCACCCCTTTTCACCCCCTTAGAGGTCGAATTAAAAAAAATCCCTTCTTAGTGCTCGCCTACGACCTGAGGGGAACCCCCACAACAAATTTCATGATTCTAGGTCCAGTGGTTTGGGCTGCAGTTTAATATGTCAGTTAGTCAGTCAGTTAGTCAATCAGTCAGCTTTCATTTTTATATATATAGATATCGAAACACTGATTTATCGCAAACTTAGCAGCCTCAATGCAAAACTTTTCTTTGTCGCAAGGAAATGTCGTTATTGTAAGTTAACGGTAAAATTATTTATGATCATTTATTCATATTTACCCATTCGGAACATCAGACAGGTTCGAAACTTTGATGAATGTCAAACTGGCTATTTCCTGTAGCTGTTCTAAGAGGTCACATCGAGGCTTCACAGTATTGCTCATTATTTGAAAATCATTAAGGCATACAAATTACATCAAAAATTCTTCCAGGAAATTTCGTTGTAAATATTTGCAATTAATTAGCAGGAAACTAAAATTACACGACTTCGCTGACGTATGGAGACTGCTATTATAAAAATAATCGTGCTTTATCTTTTTTAATGGACAGCTTCCTCCGTAAGTAACACAAATTGAAGTCTGGGTTTCATGTGAGTTCTCTATTTTTATGTTGCCTGTACTTTCTCTGAGGTGTGACTATTATGCTGCTGCCAAACTATGAAAGCCAAGTATATTTGTTTGTAATTGCGTCGAAGAAACCATTTAAATTTACTTGTAAATTTTTTAAGTTTTTTATTACTAAATCTTGATATTTTTGACTCAGACCTAAACATCTGTGTGTATTAAAGTATTTCGTTTTTCAGCACGTTGTAATACAGGAAATAAACGTACAAACTGAAATAGCAACTGGTATTAATGCACTGTTCATACATTTTTTAGAAACTTTTTTTAAATATTTAGTGTAATTTCTACATGAAATTTTACTTATTAGTGGACATCAAACAACACATTTCGCAAACATAATGTAGTATGTTTGTAATTACCTAATATAAGACATCATGGACGTTGTGTGCCCAATGGAACACGTCTGCACTGCGAGTATGTACGCTACGTAGAACAATGGAGAAATATTACAATGTTACAGCATATGAGAGTAAAAAGGTGCGCTTTCGTAAGATATTTTTTATTGTATTAGTAAAATCTATTAAAACTATTTTCCAATATTTTATATCGTACTAGCAGTAATATTTATGTAAAAATTTTAATAACCCACAAATTCCTTCAATTCTTTGTACATTTACAAACATTTAATTTACAATCTCCAGAAAACTACAATGTTTTAATACACAAAATATACACATATTTCTCAATCTCAATTTTCCAAGAAATATTACAAATATACCAGGACTCTTTTATAAAATGTGATTTTGGTGTATAGTTCATTTATTTTATTTTGCGCGTGAAATTCTGTCAGTAAAATAAATTGTATGAATTTTATTGGCATGCCAATATAATTATAACCAATTTTTAGATTTGCAATATTCTTCTACAAGTAAATACTTGAAAATATTTTAACAATCAGTTCTTATATTGTTTGAAAAATTACAAAAAAAAATTTAGTAGCTTTGCAGTGGCGAAGAGTTTCAGGTGGAAACACATAATCAGCTCATAACTGTATGGAAGATGATGTTTAACAGTTTTCAAACCAGATCACCAATGACATTGTGACACGTTAATTTTAGAGAACGATACACGTTTAATTTCACCATTTTCTCGCCTAATAATTCATATTCTGAATTTATATGAGGTTTGCGTTGTGTCATGAACTAGAGAAAATTTTGACGTAAATATAAATGAAGAAGCACATTATCAGTTTTTTTTTTTAATAAATGTCGAACGTCATGTGTTAAAAGAAATAGGAGATTGCACACAGATGTAAGCGCTGCAAGAATTTAATTGAAACTACGTAGCCTACAAGTTGTGCACATTTTGTAAAGTCAGGAGATTTATGATTCAACTATTAATCGTTAAGTATTTTAGAAACACAAAAGCTGTAAGTTAAAACTTATTTCAGTTTAGTAGATACATTGAAATTAAAAGCTTAGTTACTGGCAGCTTCCAGTGACTTCACAATAGTTGTAAGACGTATGTTTATAAAATAAGATAATTCTATGTTTTCACATTCAATTTTTTTTTCAAATAATGTGGGTCTAAGTTATATTTTTTTACGGTGTGAGTTTCTAGCGTGGGTCTATTCTAGATTATAATAATCTAAGTCATGAATTTATATGTTACGATGAGTATAGTTGTAGTAATTTTGTATTGCTTGCTTCTAAACTATGAGATTATTTTGTGCACATGTTCTAACCCATGTAGTTATACTTATTAACATTATTACATTAATCCTATAGATCTTAAAACAATCATGTGTTTTGTATCTATACGTTAAGATAGCTATTATTTGAAAATTTGATTTTCGTGAAAAAAGTTGTAACAACTCTAGGTTATGAGGGTTTTTCCTATCAGTTTTAGCTATGACGGTTCTATTTTGTGTTTTTAAAATTATGTGTTATTCATCTGGTAATGCAACAAACTAATTAGGAAACTATTAATTGGTTTCGGGTATAAGTAAGTTATTAAACTATTAATTTAAAACACTCACAGTTTAATTAAATTGAACATTTCTTATCGCTGTTATAAGTGAAAAACTTAAGATTGAACAACAAAACTCGTGACATTCTGGCGCCTGCAGTCATTACTCGTGAAGGTTTTATGAGGTATTTCTTATTTTTGTGTGACATTAAGGATCAGCCAAAGAGAACTTTTCTTTCGCTTCACCCACTTTGTTTTGATATTTAGCATCGGGCTATGAGACACACCGAATAAAAAAGATGACATTTCAAATGGAAAGGTGAAGAGCGGAATTTGACTTTTACCTCAGAATTAAAATAAGTAAAATGTGTATTAATACGTTCACCCTTACAATTCCGATAATAATTTTGAACTTTATTACGCAACCAGTTCTAGATAGTTAAAGAAAAATATTAAAAAGCCAAATAAATACGACTTTATTTCTATGTACTGCGGTAAGGTTACAGAATGAGTAAGAACACAAACATTGGGCAGCCACAATCTTTCAATGTGAACTTTCGAAAATCATGTTTAGAATCGCTAAGCTTAAGAAATGTTGTAGTAATTAAAAATTTCTGAAAAACTATATGAAGTGCGTAACTAGAAACCCGTTTCCAAAGTAACGCCAAACATTAATACAAAACAATCCCTAAGCGCAAACATAGAACAACTTAATTCAAACAATAATTGTGTGTAATAAAATTGCTTATGTTCTTTATCAAATCACAGTCCTACATCCATAAAAATTTAATAACATTGATAAATTTACTTAACACTCTGGTAATATTAACCCAAGCATCTCTACAGCTCTCACATTTTAGTGCTGTGTGCCCTACTCAAATTTTACACTGATGTCAAAGACAAAAAATAATAAAATAACAGCAACAGTACAAAGTCTGAAACCGCACAACATGTGGATGAAAAATAATCAGCTTGCTAGTGCAAAATGGGTAAATACAATTTGATAGTTTTGTTCCTCAACATTCTTCATATTCTTCACAATCGTATTAGTGGTTGCACTTCACACGCAGTTCAATATCACGAAGACTTATTCTATGCGTATGAAACAAAACCAGGTTATTTTTGTTTCGAGTCATTCGGTAGAGTAAAAATGTGTCTTTGAATGGTAGACTGAAGGGTTCCTTTTCTTGAGCATTTTCAGCGTTACAACTTTCTGTTCCATAATCACCACATTTGTGGTCTGCATTATGATCAGTGAAGTTCACCGCACAGACATTCCTTTAGTTTTTTGATGTTGTCTTGTTTACCTAATTAGCTCAATTATTTATATGCTTTTCTTGTATATACGTTCTTCTGTTTTTCATGAAAATATGTGGGGGATATATTTAAATGCTATATTAAGTTGTGCCATCGTCGCAAGATTCAAGAGAAGAATCACATGATACGCCTTAAATACAGACAGTATCATTTGTTGCCAACCTCAAGTAGGATTTTGGTTATTCCATTAATTATATTTTCATGTAAAATACTTATTATGTTATCATTTCCTATAGCTTTCAGAATGTTTAAAAAGTATCGGCATACAGCAAAGAGGTAACACATTCAGCAAACTAATGTATCAAACAATGCTCATGGGCTTCGTTTAGTTCATCTACGGCGTCCTGCGTATAACTTGTTGCATACAGACACTTTCTTGTAATGTACTGTTGACAAAATGTGTGCATGCACGCGTGTATGTTTGTGTATGTGTGTGTATGTAGGCGTGTGTTGGTGTGTTGGTGTGTGTATGTGTGTATGTATGGGTATGTGTAAGTATGTATGTATGCATGTATGTAGGTATGTATGTATGTATGTGTATATATATATATATATATATATATATATATATATATATATATATATATATATATATCAGCATTTCCGATAAAGTATGTATTTCAAAATTATATGTAACCTAGTATCAGCATACGTTCAGCCAACTGTTGGTAATTGGTTGGAAAGTTTAAAACTATGTTGTTTTCGAAAACACACGTTAATGGACCAATGGTTTTTGGATGTCAATGATGGAAATGGGCTGTGTAAGAAAACTTATATAAAATAACACTGGCATAAAACTATTTTCCCACAAAAAAAAAAACTAACATATATTTTTGATACTTCGGAAACAGGGACCAATGTACACAGCTGAACATATTAATCAAATAGAAACTTGAAAAGCATTGTTTATCGTGTTTTTTTAGTTTGTGGAATAATAACAAACTGTTTAAAAGAAAACTCTCGGTTATTAAAAATCATAATTATGGTTATCCAGGGTTATTTTACAATAAATACCCAAATAATTATAACTTCAGGAAATAAAGGTTCTAAAATATAGTTAATGGTTAGAATTTATTCGTTGATATAGTTTTGAAACATGTATTTTTATAGCTATGATTATATTAGCCCAATGTTATTTTACAACTGATTAAATTTTATAAGAATAATGTTTACACATTTCATATCATACAAACCAGTACCTATTATTTAACGAAAATTGGTTAAAATATTGCTATCGTAATTTTTATTCGTTGGTAGAGTGATGGAAAATGATCGAGAGAAAGAGATATGTCAGCGTTTAACATCTAGGTCATCAGCGCTGGTGTGAGGAGTGACATGAGGTGAGTATGGAGCAGCACTGGAATGAAGCGGCGGAGGAAACGGGTCATCCTCACGAAAACCCGCCGGGAATTGAACCCGGATCGCCTTGGTGGGAGGCGAATGGTCTGACAACTTCTTTTTTACTTTTTTAATTATTTTTTTTACTTATTTATTTATTTTTTTTTTTTTTTTTAGAAAAATTCTTGGTGCAGTGGCGATGCGGAAGCTTCCGCATCATCACTGCACCAAACATTCCTCCCTTTAATGTGACTTAATTCGACTGACCCCAATACATGGCGGGAGACAGTTTGTATAGTGACAATTTTTGAGACCCAAATGGACAACCACAAATTTACACCCAGCCAGACCTAGGAAACGAACCCATAACCCCCCCACCCACCAAAGCCGGCCGCTCAACCAACTTTGACACGGGGGTCGGCAGCAACTGAGCCACGGGGGGTAGGCAGCAACTGAGCCACGGGGGTCGGCAGCAACTGAGCCACGGGGGTCGGCAGCAACTGAGCCACGGGGG
>PNEQ01034601.1:0-42165 GCA_003012365.1 Medauroidea extradentata
AAATGGAGGTAATATTTTTTTCGAAATTTTTTGAAATTTTGAAATTTTTTGAAAATTTTGAATTTTTTGAAATTTTTTGAAATTTTCGAAATTTTGGAAAATTTTGGTAATTTGACACTCAAGGTCAAGGTTAAAGGTCAAGGTCAAGGTCACGGTCACCCAACATGGCGGCCGGGGACATGACGTCACAACATGGCGGGTGGTGCCTCACTTGGGCGGGTGCCTCACACCGGCTCCATGTGCCAGAACCGGCATAATCATACTACTTATGTTGTAGTTAAAATATTTCGGAGTACCATTTTAGTAATGTTCTCTTACACAGATAGCTTACATTATAAATAATTTAATATTTATTAAAATTACATCAATATCACAAAAAGCACCGTGAAACATGACAAAGATGTACAAATGTATTGTTTAAATTAAAATTATGGACGTTTCGCTCTTGTATTACACGAATTATATATAATACATACTAATCATTAAGAGTGCGTGGTAGATAAATAAACGCTGAAAACATCAATTGATTTCTACGCTTTTTTCGAAGCCAATATGGATAAAATACTCAATGACAATCCTAGATAATGGTATTTGCCAACTTTATGAGTAAATATTTATCCAGAATTACTAATTCATCACGCGTGATCTCTTGCACCGCAGTTAATTGCACGAGATTCCGGCGTCAGAGATTGTGCCTCAGAAATTCGTAACACTGGAAACAATTTTGTTTAAAACGTAGGTTAAAACTATTGTCTAGGATTGCTATTGTTTAATTTTCACAAATTGGCTTAAAAGAAACCTACAGTTATATATTAATGCTTTTAGCGTTGTATTATGTACCGCGCCCTCTTAAGTTTCCGAATGAACAAATATCTATAACTGAATATACATTTCGTTTGTTATATTTTCCGTGTCTAGGTACATATTTTTTACTTATTTACGGTATACCCTAAATGAAGAGAGGGTTTTGTCCATCTATCTACTGACCGTTATTTCAATATAAATCGGCCAGCTGGTCTCTCGTTATTGCAGTCTGGTTATAGCAGTTCACATAATTTCTCCGCTGAGGTACTTTATTTTTAATGTGCGGTTTTTGTGACTGTTCGCTCATTTCATTTAACAAGTCAAGTGGACCATATAACAATTTATGCAGTTATTTATCGCCAACCACAACAGTCGAAATTCAGATGTCACAACCAATATAATTTTAATGCTTGGCTAACCCCAG
The DNA here is from genome assembly GCA_003012365.1 of Medauroidea extradentata. NCBI lineage: Eukaryota > Metazoa > Arthropoda > Insecta > Phasmatodea > Phasmatidae > Medauroidea > Medauroidea extradentata. The sequence goes on from PNEQ01034601.1 coordinate 1,229, forward strand.
TAATGATTCATATATTCGTGACTGTTTGTCTACATGCTTGACAGTTATTTTAAATATTTCAATCGCATGAATAAAACTTAAAAGTTTTCTTTAAACAAAAAAAACATCTGTATTCCAATGCTTCGTTAAGGCGATATAATAATGTATCTCAGAATATAATTTCAATCACACATATTCCACACAGTACACGATAAGATACCGTTCTGGAAAGAAATTTTACAAACTTTAATTGCACTTGCTGACAAAGACTTTGTACTTTAGAGGTTCAGAAGTGAAGGAGATGTAAGAGCGACATGGACGTACGCTTCAGTACTCTTACGCTCAAGGCACTGAACTAAAGCACGTTTCTTCCGATAAAATGTTGGAACTATAGGACTAAAAGTGACAACCCGGTCAAACTTGTGTTATGATATCTGCAGCAAAGTTTTCTGTAGGAGTCTTGGTTAGTTTATGTTAGATATAAAGATTTGACTGTGCAAGAAAATCATATTTAAGTAATTTGAAAGCTTTTTAATCTGGGTTTTAAAACCGCGTAATATTTAAAAACTGCTCAAAGATCCTTATAAAACATCAGCATTGGTAAAACGTGCCATTATATCGCAAAAAAAAAAAAAAGTTTGTAACTTACCTCTACCTGCGCAGCTTTACAGCAACATTAACTTTAACTTAAACATTAAAATTAATTATAATAATTACTGGAAATTATTTTATATAATTAAAAATAGCAAAAATAGTATTAGAATGTTTTGCATTCGAAACACGCATAGTCCAAAATATTTTTGTATGTCTATAGTATCATGGGAGATGACAATAAAAATATAATCACTCTCTACTTCACGTAACGTGGAAGATACAGCATTGTGCTAGGGCTAGTATAGCGATGTAAATGCCTACAGTTAACATAAGAGTCTGGCTAGTATTATGTCTTAGATCTTAACTTGAAAAGTTATGGAAAACATGGATATCATTTTTTAACAAAAATAACAGAAAAATTAGTAAATTTGGCCTAATTATGCAGTGTAACGCCATATTGACGTCGTAAACACGGACATTTTGCTTTGTAATTTTTTGAAAGTCTAGAATTTCTTAGAAGATTGTCGTTTAGAAAATATATCGATTTACAGTCATAGGTAATAGGCACTCTGGGAATATGTATTCAAATAACCACTTATAATTTGATCTATATGTATTGGTTTGAATAAGTAATAATTCAAAGTATTTTCTAATTAGTCATATTAAAAATAATTTTTGCAAATATGTTTTGGTTTAAACAAATATTCTCGTCTCGTGGATAATGAGTAATTAGCGTGTGATACCTCAAGTCAATATTTTGGGGTAATAATTATATCATCTACAGGAACAAAAAATGAAGATAGGCCCGAAAACACTATGTTACTGTACTACAGGCCTCATGACTTACATTGCATAGGCGCTGGCTGGATCGTTTTACCGTGGAGTGCTACATAATGCAATGCATGTCGTCCAGTTAAACACGACTTGTCTGGTATATAGCTGCTAATAATACCTGCAATGGCATTCCACAGCATCACGATCCAGTCTGTACGCTATGCACTGCATCATGTGCTGTGGGACTGTAGTACAGAAACGGTGCATTTTCCGACCTATGTTCATTTGTCATATATTGTTCCTCATACGAAAGGACTTTAGAATTTTCCGTTCATAAAAACGTTCGTGAAATCTTTTCGTTGCCATGATTGGCTAAGCAGTAGCACTGAATATATTTTTTTCAAAACAAGCTTAAAATGAAACAATTGCTGGTATAGTAACAATTAAAGGTCGATAGCTTTGTCATTTTATTGCAACCCTGTATTATTTTTTTTTTTTCGTATACTTTGGACATACCTAAATTAGTTACTATCTGACATTGAACTTTACGTCGCATTTAAAAGGCACAAGCATTTACATTTATTTCTGAAGTTATAAATGCAATATTATTATTTTTACACTTGGAAAGACGTGGATTAAAAATATACGGTATTGTGAGTTGTTTTGTCAAATTGCTGCCTCTCGCTTGAAGCAACATAGCTGGAATAATTTGTAAACGTGCGCGTATAGTTAGAGGAATGTTTCCATATTAATTTAAAGTATGCGCGTTACGTGTTGTGGCAAGGGGGATAGGGGGAAGATATATAAATACACACGCAATCAAGCCGCGCAGCCACGCATGCATTTGAATGCGCGACACAATGCGATCGGCTCTCCTGTGCTTCGCTTCACACGGTATTAGTTAATGGTGGCTTAAATTAAATTACCATGCAGGGATATATTACCAATTTGCGTATGCCAGGGAACATTGAAAAATAAATCGTACCCGTCGTTTTAATACAAGCGGAATATTTATTATAACAGCGCTGTTTCGATAATTTTACTTCCAAATGTTATTGCCGTGGGCTACGTGACTTCCATTGGTCTCTCGGTACCAACATTACGCAACGTTTTTAATTTTTATTCACAATTTTATATAAAAAAAGTGATTAGTATTTTCTACAGTTACACCCTTTGTGGTTCTACAATTTTTTTGTTTGTAAACTGGATAACTTAGGACTTATCTTGTTGAAAATAAAAATATTGAGTGTAAGGTAAAAGCAACTATACTGATCATAGTACAGTTTTGCCCAGATGTGTTGTATTTTTTAATCTGAGACAATATTGGTGTTGTTTGTAACGTTTTGACGGACTTAAAGTAACCAGTTGCGCCTGTCTGTCAGCCATCTGTATGTCAGTCACGTGAACAACAACCAATCAGGTACGTTAAATTAATTTAATCTGGCATTCCGTCAAAAGCATAGCAAGTCGTACCGTAAAAAGTGAAAATACAGCTTTCTTAACTTCTACCTGTTGTCTGTTCATTAAATACAGAGATTATTCTCTGTTGACAAGAACACTTTATTATGAGTGTTTTATTTTGCTTGTGCTATTTTCTATTGCGTACGTTTACGTTCCAATTATGGAGTCACGGTGGCCGAATAGTTTTACCATTCTTCCCACAAAGGCGAACCTAGTTCGAATCTCGGAGGGGCTGTTCCCCGGATTTTCGCAAGAGGAAACGTACCTGACGATGCCGCTGTTCGGTGGGTTTTCTCGGGGATATCCTGTTTCCCCCGTCATTTCATTCCGGCGCTGCTCCATACTCACCTCATATCACCCCTCACCAGCGCTTAACACCTCGATGTTAAGCGCTGATAAAAATCTTTAACTCATTTCTCACTCAAGTACTATTTACTAACAATAATGTTAGTAATTTTTAATTTGTGCAGTATATCACAAATAACGTTGTTGAAACAAACATTTGTAACTGCGTATGTTAGCGGCTCTGAGAAAATAACACGGACGTAAGATGTGTTATTAGGATGGTTTTAAACGAATACAATTCTAATGATTAGTAATAGACTATTATGCAGTACGGCATTAATAACACCTTACAATCGCGTTGCTTTAAATTGAAGCGTACTAAATTTAATTGTTACTGCTTAGACTGCCCAAATTATATTCTATTGTATTCGATTCTATTTAAGGTAAAACAATGGGAAAAATAAGTTCTACTTCTTAAATCTAAATACCTAATTTATTGACAGTACAATCTCCTTAAATCTCTCGGTCATAATACAGACGATCTGGTGTAGAACGGACGGATGGCAGGTGGATCCAACAAGTCGTTCTTAAGGTGGCTGCCTGAAGGAATTTTTTCTGCTAATTCGAGACACAAATGCGGAAGCGGTAATGACGACACAGCACGCGTGTCATTCCTCACCCTGGACTTTAGACGCAAGTCACTGACCGGGTGTATAGTCTTCTTGCCGGTCGCTCGTCACTACGATACTTTGAATGGTGATTCTGTAATATTATAAGGATTTATTAAATATAAAGGTGAATTTTATACGCTGACACCTTTTAAAAGATTCTGACTGAATAAAGACCGCACTAACACCCATTTTCGCAAATTTAGGTTACGAGGTAACAATACTTAAAGTTTAATAGATAAAAAATAAGTGAAAATACACGGCAAAATGTCCTAATTTTATTCCTAGCAAGGCACTTCTTACACACGTTGAGACGTTTTTGAATAAACGTCTATCGGAAAGTTCTGCACACCGCTCGGCGGCCTGCATAATCTACCACCATCTGTTTCTGATCAGTTCTGTCTGTCGTACAGTGGCGGCTCGAGGGTTGTTGGTAGGTAGGGCACAAGTTGCCGAGAACTGTACACTCGTGTGAATGTGCCGTCGTATACCAAAGACCATGAAATATATACTGGCTAGTTGTTCTGTTGTGAGCAGTCAGTAATAAGCTGCACCTACATGCCAGCGTGTCAGTGGCTGTAGCGTCAACTAGCGTACAAGCCTGTACAGTTCTCTGCAACTTGTGCCCTCCCTGGTAACAACCTACGAGCCGTCAATACTGTCATATGGTCATATACTGCAGCACAACGATGATCGGAGATTTAAATAGGTGGGTGATGGACTCTTCAACCAAAATTTCCTCGAATTACTTAGTAAAGGACTTTGTACTCGTGAAGATCCCGGTTCAATTCCTTGTCTGACAGTTTTGATTTCGGTTTTCCGTAGCTTCCCGAGAACCCTTCAGAATAATGCTGGAATCGATCCTAACTAGCAATCATGGGCAATTAAATCCCTGTTTCCCATATGCATGAGCCAATGGTTTTGTTTCAAATGATGTCGCTGTCGATGAGACAATACCCGACTTAATTACTATAGGAGGTTTGCGATAATATGTGCACTTTTGAAAACCACCTTGATTAGAACAACAATTAAAGAAATCTATAAATTATGTGAAAGGAAAACTAGGGACTATGGTTTCAAAAGAGCTAATTTTACCTTGAACCACCTATACGTGTTTTCGTAAGAGCCGTGGTGGTGTAGTTTGCAGACCGCACGCCTTCCGTAGCTGTCATTCCTGCTGGTGGAACCGCGATTTTCACACGGGCCAAACATGACGGATGTAATCACTCTCATGCGGGTTTTCTCAAGGTACTACAGTTTCCCCGGCGTTATTGCGTTCCGCCCCTTCTCGTCTGTCACCTCACATTATCACTGTGAGTTTTGAAAAACTACATACTGCATGCTTGCTCCAATGTTTACATCGTCGTCTGCTAGAGTGCTCTAGTGCCGCTGTTGCTGTGTTTTTGCCAAATGTCCCAATGAACTGCCATTGGAGCTGTCCTTAGCAGACATCTTACATGCTTGTTGAGCAGTTTTCGAATGAATATTTCGTAACGGCCGCAGCTCTGCACACCGCTCGACGACCTTGGCTGGCGGCTACCATAAGTCCATAATCTTTCATTTAATTCAAAGAATTTCAAGTAACTTAAATATTTATTTAACCAAATGCTTTGAAAAAAAAATTTAGACACAATTTTGCCAGAGCTTTTTTTTTTAATAATGAACCCTTTGCTAGCAAAAAAATATTTTGCTTCATTTTGGCTTATTTTGACAACAAAATATGTGCTATTTCAGGGGGATAAATCTAAAAATACGTTTGGTGTATTGCAACTGAAGAATTCAGAAACACACGATGACATATAAGTGTTAAAACTGCCACAATAAATTTTTGATGTATGTATTAATTTGCGTTGAAAACAAATATTTCCGAAACCGCTGCAAAACTAAAGAGCGAGGCCTTAAGCGCTGACTGATATCTCTGTACAGTACTTGCTTTTGTCTTAAATTATAACTGGTTTCTAATAGTTCAATATACCGTGAACAGCAGACGTAAAATACTAGAGGGCCTTGTGCCCAATACCTAGGCTATCAGATATTTAAAACCTAGTCTTCAGCGATCACAGAAACAGTAAATACTGAAACTTAGTATAGACCACGGTCGTAGAAGAACAGGTCTGGACACTCGCCTATCTAACAATGTATTTTGCTTGACCCCTTGTTGTTTGGCTGCAGTTCGTTAAGTTACCGAGAATTCCGTACTTTTTGGCGCTGTTTTCCGGGCGGTCGGACTAAAACTCCGTCCACTTTTTTCCATTGTTATATTTATAAAGTAAATAAAGATTGCTGGAGCATTTTCTTAAATTTGTGAACGAAGAAAGTATATCAAAAATTGATAAAAACTACGTTTTGATAAATTGTTTATCTTAGCGGAAAGGAAGTGGGCGGTAGTCCGACCGCCGTAACACCAGCGCCAACAAAACACAATATTCTCGGTAACTTGGTGAACTACAGCCAAACAACAAGGGGGTCAAGTTTCCAGGCGAGTGTCCAGACCTGTTCTTCTACGGCCGTGGTATAGGCTGTGGAGGAAACTGTAAAAACAACCTACAATTTACTATCAGTATGACAGTAAGATTTTTAAAAAAATTATTTATAACGTTTTCTTGCAAAGAAAGTGAAAGTTGCGAGAAGTTAGGTACTTTCAAAAGTTTTAATGTGACAAATGTATAACTATTAATTTATTATTTTACGCTAAGCAATGTGGATGGTCGAGCAAATAAATAAGAGGAAATCTTACTTTACTACATCATCCAACGTCTTAATAAAAACAACTAAATGCTTCAACAACACTGTGCATTCAAATTGGTAAGTTGACATGAAAAGTTGCCTTTCAATGGCCCAGTTATTGGATAAATAACCTATCGCAGTTGTGCTAAGACCAATATATATATATTTTTTTAATTCCTTTACCACATTTGCAACTACACAGTATTTTAATAAAAATAATTTTAATAAAACAGACTTTACATTTGCTATGTAATTTGTATGATTTAATCAAGTGTGAGCAACTTTGCTTTGAAATATAATTATCAAAAAGTAAAATAAAAAAAAAAGAGTTTTAGTTATCTTAAACCTAAAAAGTCTCGTTTAAAGTGGTTATGTGTAATGTGACCATATTTTCTTTCTGAAATACTTAGATTTCTCGTACAGTACTAGCATAGATTACTGCTAAGTGGCAAATTAATTTAAGTAGGTGACACTTGCATCCTTCTTAGCTGAGTTGGTAGAAAATATTCTTGGAATGAGAGAAAAATCTGACAAATTAAATAAATGCTCTAACCGTCATACACTTATTTATAATTTTGTGTACCTCTTCAGAAATTGTGTTCATAGTCTTGATTGTGAGAATATCGCTTACGTGTTTTAATTAATAAAGTTTCCTACTTGAATAGTTTGCAGTAAATATATAGAAACTATTACGTTTTTTTATGTTTCTTCGTATATATTGATTATTTTCCTCAATCAGTTGATGTTTGTACACACACGCACACACACACACACGCATATATATATATATATATATATATATATATATATATATATATATATATATATATATATATATATATATATATATATATATATATATAAATATATATTACCACTCGCAATATATCACTTAAAGTACTTCAAATATTTTATTTACGTGAGTATGAATTTCTTTTTAGCTTTTAGCAGAAGTATTTACTACAGTATTTCATAGTTCTTACAACGATCAACCAGATTTTATTATATTTTCAGCTCTATAGATGTTTGAGAGTAAAAGCATGTTTTTACGCACATTTACTTTGTATTTGGAAAAAATTCAGGACGTTCTGTAAACCAAATTTAAAGATACTTATGTGAGATTCCACATCTGTTTTTCGTAAAATTGAGGGTTTTAACTATAACTGAAGAATACGAATTATTTGGCTTATTATTCACGGGTCTGTATTAATTAATATTAGTTAGAAAATGAGTATTATTTACTTTGTCTGATTTTAGCTGAATAGCTATAAACAAAACTTTATGTAGCAATAAAATGTTCAAAGTACTGTAGACAAAAAAATTCAGTATGTGTGATAAACTGTTTGCTATGCGCAAGTGAGCAAGTGTAAATAATTCTGTAAAACTGAAATATTTATTTCCATAATTGTATATAAAGTTTAGTTTTGAATATATAAGTTAACAGAAAAATTTTCAGTAAATCATATTGTTGCCAAATACTCTAAAACGTGTACACTTTACACCTAATAACATTTTTAACAATAATATAGAATAGGCCTACAATATATTTTTTATCATAACTACATGCCATAAAATTGTGTTTCTTTTACTTAATCGTAATTTTAAAAAAAACTAAAGGAAATTAATAAAAAACTCACAACGAATAAATAACATTATCATGGTTCCTAAATGACGTCAATAATACACAGCTCCTAAATATATATATATATTTTTTTTACTGAGACATATTTTTTTCATTTCTCTCTCTGTTTACCTTTCTATAACGCAAAGAAAAATTACTGTCGAAAGTTATACTAAAATGTTAAATGAGTTAGTATAGTATTTTTATGAAAATGGTTTAATGTTTGTAGGCGAAGTGTTTATCACTATTGGAATGTCCAAACGTAGTAAAAGTTCTGTTTTTACACATAAGATACAAAATGCTCTATTAATCGAAAATGTCTTCCGATGTAATAATCCATGTATTTCTTCGAACAGCCAGATAAACTTTTAAATCTGATGCACAGTGTTAATATCTCAATTTAAAAAAAATTTTGTCTTAGCGAGAATGTGTACGTACGACGAACACTGCTGTTCTCTTGTAGGGAATGTGTTGCATCAATAACAGAGGAAGCAGTTTTTTGTCTCTTTTTTTTTTACTTCTCTTGCTGGTAAATTAATCTGTCATGTCAGCTGTGATGGATGACAGACCTGGGACAACAAAAGATTCGAAAATGTGTACAGGAAAAAAAAAGTGAAGCTCGCTTGAGAACGCTCAGCCGTAGTTTGAGAGTGAACAGCTCTCGACGTGAAGGCATGGAATATAATACGGCGAAACAAATACAGGTCATGCCGACATGTAATAATGATTGGAAATGTTACCATAAATAATCATATACAATACTGAATTTCATTAGCTACAAATTAATAGGATGTCTCTGCATTTTCTAACCGAGTCTCTCTGTGATTATGAATTTACTTTCGTATGACCTTTTTCATTTCGTGGAAATCTTGAATATTGATTTAATAAGTAGAGTTTGTAGGTAAATGTATGATATTTCACGAATTCCTCTGGTAACATAGTACATTTCTCAACCCTTTATATGAACTGGACCCATTATTTACGGGAGAAGATTTTTGCACAACTTGGCTTTAGAGTCGTATTTGCACATATGCAGCTGTGCTTCACTGTTATTGGCAGCGTGTCTATGTTCAGTGACGTGCCAACCACAAATATTACTGAGGCACTACAAGTATGTGATGAGTGGTCATAACCACAAGAAGATAAGAATTAAAATAATAAACAATCATTAACAATGAAGCAGAGCTGCAGATATGCACATAAAAGTCATTGATACAAAGTGTTTCAAAATTATTTTCTTGAAAATCAGGGGTCCCAGTTGATTATAAAATGGCTTTAAACCGTACAAGCAGACAGTATGCAACATATCCACGACGTATTTACTTAATTGCTGCAGACTTTCAAATAGGTATCAGGGCGGTCGCTATTTAAGGGGGCGGTTCACTAAACATTTTAATTGTTTTAAAAATGTGTTTACTCATATAAGATATCGTTTGTTTTGTAGGTATGTACTGCGTCTAGTTTTTACTGTAACAAAATTTTTTAGCTTTCATAGTTTTTGTATTATAGCATATTAATGTCAAAGTTTGCATAGAACTGTTTTATGCAACAAAGGAAAACCAACATACTACCAAAATGGAAAAAAAATTCGTACTGAAGATTAGTACCATGTACTATGACATGGCATGTTTACAAACCGAATTGATGATTTCGTTTTTTTTTTTTTTTTTTTTGTAATTAAAAAAAATATTAATTTGAAATAAAGAAACCATAGGAGATGTGTATAGCAAATATGTTTAACATTTACTGTATTTACAAGCTGAAGTATGTAAAGTGTGTCATACTGTGTATAGGCTATAAACTTGTATTACTATTTAGGAAGTTCTTTTGCTGTGTATATGCTAAACTCACGTACCTCTCTTTGTATACACATGCACGTAACAACATCAGAATTCAAAACTTTCACTCCCTTATACTTTTACCTAATGTTGAACATAGGCATATATACTGTATACTTAAAGTTTATATAGTGCACAGAGACTATAAAAATGCGATTTGAAATTCACAAAAACTAAATATTCAAATTCTATGTAAATTATTTTTTTCGGTAAAAATAACACTTTGCTTGCATTAAGTATATTTTTGTTTACATTATTAGTACTGTATACGATTTATATGTTCTGATAAATGTTTATTTTAAGCACCGTTACATGAAGAATAATATTCACTACGCCCTAGCACAAGTAATAACAGCTTAAGCATAAATATATCAACACGTAAAACAACAATTTCATAATTTAACTATTAGGCCGAAATATGGAATCTAATATTAGATTTTCACACAAGTCACAACCCGCCGCGGAGTTTTGTGGGCTGGAGTGCCATCATTGTCGTCGTTCTGGAGCGTCGAGATGCAATTAAGTAAGATATCACCGAGTCACGAGGTACGTCATACCATGACGCATAGAAGTGTTATTTGGGGATACATTGCAAGACGCGGCAGTTAATATATCAGGTAGTCGTCGGGGTCTCCTCGCACGCTACTTTCATCCTTAAGAGTCGTGCCGATAATTCTGTCACAGTAACGGTCCGTCGAGAGAGGACAAGAACGACGCGCTACCCGGGAAAATAACTTACCCGCTTTTTTATTACAGTACCTGAGTAACAACAACTTCAACAAATTAATCAATCATCTTTAAAATTAAATCAACTACCCGTCGCAAACAATAATGACGGTACAGTTAAATCTCGTTCTTTTGAAGCAAAGTTTATTTTTCAAAATTATTGTTTTGCTTAAGTGAACATACTTTGTTTTTCGCAGAAGTATTTGAAGAAATTAATAAGCCCTGAATAATTTATCTTAAGTTTCCATTTTTTATCGTAAAGAAATTTTCCTCTGCCGTCAAATTAGTTATTTTAATTAAAAAAGTGTTTTTTAAATAAATAAAAATTAATTTATTAATTTATATATCAGTATGTTACATAACAACCCCGAGAAACTCCGGCTGGAGATTCCTTGCAAAAAAACAAGCACTAATTATTATATTTTGCATTTTTTGCCTTAATTTAATATTAAGGGAATAATGAATCTTTTAATACCAAAATTTATAATCGCATTTCCCCAAAATATCGGAGAGTAAATTACAGAAAAAAGCAATATTTTCACAATTGCTTAGTACTAATGGGACCTTAAAATCAACAGCAAATACAACGCAATACCCTCCACCCTTGTGAATAAAATAGGGGTTGCTAACCTCTAATTGTTAGGGTCCAGAAAATTTCGCGGATTCAATGACCTGCATGTTTGAATCTATTGTCCTATACATACTCAAGCCCCGTCTATTCGTTCATTGTCTGCTGTTTCACTGAGTAGCAGCTCGTGGACAAATAGTCGGGGCTCAAGTATGCATAGGATAGTGCATTCTAACCAGCAGGTCACTGAATCCGCGAAATTTTCCGGCCTCTACTAATTGTATATAACTTCTTAACCATCAGCATTTTCGAACATTTGAAGATGGTTAATTAAGATCTGAGACCTGTGTAACAAAAAAGATCATCTTGTTGTAACTGTTTAGGACGTACAGTTTGTGCTCAAACACACTTGAATAATTCGCGCAGACATACAGGGCCTATATCACAGCCTAGAACATAGGCAATCCTGCGAACAGCCGTGTGATGTGTTCAGCGTACAGACCATAGTGGACATTCACTGCGAATAACAAGTACAAAGCTGTTAAAGTTGCAGATAAGTTTGTTGCTATTATTCTGCGTACATATCGTAGCAGTTGTGAACGAAAATGGTAGATCCCAGGCAGCTGAAACATGTGTAAATGGTATTGCGTTCGTCATGCTGATAATAAACCAAACACGAATAACTTAGTGAGGTAATTAATACTTGAAAAAGAAAAATAATAGTTTTGGATGTTTTTACAGAGAAGTTATCCAATTATTTGAAACAGTGAGTAGCATGCCTGTTAGTCCAGGCGCAGTAATGGGAGGGGGGAAGGGCAGAATTTCCCGGAACTCCTCATCATGAATAGGGCCCCGCACCCTTGCCCTAACCTATGAGAAAAATATTAGATTATTTTATTTCCCAGCTGTAAAATATGTCTATATTAACAGTGATACTGTATTCATATTTCTGTAAGGATCTATAACATACTTTACAATGTTATAAATGCTAATAAATTTTCAATAATTAAATATGTAGACAGCAATTATTTATTCCCTAAAATTTTTCTTTATACAGTAAATTCCCAAACAATTATCTTTCCAAAGCCCCAAATAACCTTGCTGTGGCCCTGATAGCATACTGTTGCTGTGTGAACTGTATTCGTGTAATTATATAATATGTGTTTATATGTTCAAGTGAGTTTAGTATCGATGTATGACGAATTGTTTTCCAGCCATTACTGCATTATGCAGTCCCTACGTTATATAAGGATCTCGTTTGTGTAAATCTGGCTGACATTATATCACCTTGATTTTGAGGGGATGTGACGTGGTCACATAATCTCCTCAGAGCTCTGGTGGGGAGGAAAGGAGAGGGCCAACGTGCGCACAGCGATAACGTACAAGGTTCCGATGTAACTTATCGTACTATCCTGCTTTCTTTTTTCTGTCAAAATATCCTAGGAGTTCACAAAAATTTACCTTAGTCAGTGTGCGAAAACCCACAGTTCTACTGTTAAGGTGGATTATTAAAAACACACAAGTTCATATTTAGTTTTAAAAAGACAATTTAAACATACGAAATCACAACACGATAAATTTCCACGCGTGTACTAAAGAGTAAAAAGTGCGTTCTAATGCTATTAAGTAAAGTTACTGATGAATGTCAAAATGTGTACAGGGCCTAATATACTGACGGTGTGCACGATTCAGGATATCTCCTCAACACATTAAAAATATTCATTAAGGTTAGTACTTGAAGATCATTAGGCAAATTATGCACTTGAGCACTAATCCTCTCGTCTAAATAGCCAGCTCTTCGCAAGAGTACAACCACCGATTTTTTATTAAATGAATTTTGTACCTTATACTTGCACACTTCGTAGTCAACAATTTGATTCTTTTTACAGCTTATTGGTGTTTTACCCACCAACCACAGACGTGTGGTATCCCAGTAACCTTGTTCCCACTGACACAGTCAAATATGCAACTCACGGTACCAATAACTACGAAGCAAAACTTCACTGATGCAAGTGGGTGCAATTTTATATAATATACATTTAATAAATGTCTTACCTTTGAAATATATGGCTGGTAGGTTGTTGCCAGGTATAACTGGTAAAAAAACATATTATTTAATATTACTCTCCGTTTTAATTTAAAAAAAATAATATTTTAACCCCTCTGAAGATCTTGACATCTCACTATCTGGAGTATGAGAAGCAGGGTTTCAGCGACTAGGATTCTTACGACTTATAAGCTTAACAAATATTTCTAAAAACTCCCAAAGATGCCACTAATATAACGCTTTTATAAAATGACTTAAATTGAAAAGTATAACAAAACACCAGATCGGTTACGTGTACACGTATCACTAAAGAACAGCAAGAATATATGTATGAAGATTTATGAGGAGTGACAAAAGTCCTCTCCATGCATATTTTATTTGACCTTTCGAGGAGCCAGTGGCAGCCGGTCGATGGCATGAGTTCAGGGCTATAAAATATCTTCCTCCAAACCTCCCTCACTGTTCGTTATTTCTGCATGTCGGTAATCGTAATTTCACCTTAAAAGTAAAAGTCTTGTGAAACGCATATCTTGAGAGAAAAATACACTGCATTACAAGGAAACGAGTAATACTGTGCTCTTTTATTTAGAAATGAACGTTGTCAATAAACTTAGAGATTAGTTTACTGTGTATTAGTTCTATGTCAAAATTTTCGTTTTATAATCTTAAAAACAATATGACTTAAACGTTGTTACGCCTAGTTGGTACCTTCTTTTACGTAATATGCAACTTGCTCAACAATACAAAACTAGTTTAACACGTGTTGTGAAGTGATTATTTAACTATGTTTCAGACAAGAATTATGGTGATTGGGAGGCTGTAGTCAGAGGTAGACTCTTTATACTGGAATTAGTTAAGTGGTTAAGTTAAGGATGAGGGTAATGATTAAATGAAATATTACACTAATTGCGATGGCTTTACTCTACATAGTTTAGTTTACAGAATACTTCAAATTTATGTTACATAATTTAGATAGAAGGGAAGCGGCGGTATAAATAGTTAAGATAAGTTTCTAATATATGATGGGTGACCCTTCGGACACCTTAGACCTCGCCGTAACATGATATTCCGGAAGCTGATGATGAATGTGCTCGGCTATCGACGGACGGTAGCACGTCGTGGGTCTTGACCCAGGACCACCCTGACAAAGTGATGACGGTTGGAAGGCTTGAAGGAGACAGACTTCGATTCCCCCAATACCTTGCATTATATTACCACACTTCAGTGCAGGTGGGGAGAATCGCTGAGGCCCTTGTCTTGTGCAACACCGACCTGATTGCACTGCCGTCGTCACTAGCCCGTCCTTCAAGCGAGGCTCTTGGTAATCATAACATTGCCCCCAATGTTTCCGAAATGACACGTCCCCGTACCATTGGTGAATAGCTTGAAATTTAGGAGTACATTAACTGTTACTGTGTAAAAATCGTTTCTAAGAAAGATTGAATTGGTGCATCTTTTCCTCCTAAATTTCAATCTGAAGGATAGGATTACAAGGTACTTACACTGACTTAACACTAAATAACGTTATATAACTAGCATTACGTTTGACGCCATTAAACTCGTGTTCGTATATCACAATTACAAAAATGTTGTTTCTCATGACTACCAGGTACTATTACTCTCAATATGAAATATTTTTATTTCAATATATTTTTAAGTGAATTGTAAAGTACATATTTTTTAAAAATAAGAATTAATATTTTCGAAGCAAAGTACACAGTTTTATTTGCAAAATTATTCTTCTTTACATTTTGTCTTACTTTTTTTTAACAAAATTTCATAATAATTTACTAATATATATTTGTTTACTTTTTCTTTACGTCTGTTGAAGCCTTTTTTTCAGTCTTGTATTACTTTAATAATGGTTTGAAACTCATGTTGACTTGAAATTAATGCTGAGGTACACGTGTGAAGTAAAATGTTTCATTTTTAACTGAATAAATATATTTCATTTAGTTACAGTAAATATAAGGAATTAGGAATGCTTCAGATGTTCTTATAATAACTGTAACAATTTACTAGATTCAGTTTCTTGGACGTACTCCATTGCAAAATTGAATGACTGTCAAAGAAAACTAAACAAATAAAAGAAAATCATAAAATAAGCGAGATACATACACAACATGAAATTCCAAGATGGAATCGGGTCAAATAAAAGCAAGGAACAAACAGATAATAAATGAAACTAATAACATTTATTATCTGTTTGTTCCTTGTTTTAATTTGACCCGATTCCATCTTGGAATTTCATGTTGTGTACGTATCTTGCTGACTAAGCATACTCTGCTTACTTTATGGTTTTCTTTTATTTGTTTAGTTTTCTTTGACAGTCATTCAATTTTGCAATGGAGTACGTCCAAGAAACTGAATCTAGTCATGAACTCCCATTGCACAGTTCTTTCAAAGATCATATATGTAACAATTTACATACTTTTAATGTGCTTTGTCTGCTGCGTGTACTGTCGATACGAAAGTTGAAACTATTTGTTAAATAATGTGTCACATGATAGTTTTTATGTGTGAAATGGTTTTCGTGTATAGGTCGACCGTGTTGTGTAAGTGTGTGTACGGAAGTAAAGAACTGCTGGTGTTTCCTGGGAAATAATACGTGGAGTGAGAGAACGTGGGTGTGTGCCGTTAGAGGCCAGCAGAATGTTGTCGTAGGTAATGGCTGCTGGCTCAGGTCAATCTTGGCAGCGCTGCATTGTCTTCGCCGGCTGTTGTCAGATGATTATAGGTCAATGTTCTGTTGGCTTCGATCGGATATGAGCCCAGGTTGTATTTTCTGGTGACCTGCAACTTAAAATTCTGGAGTTAGTTCATGTATAGGCGGTTCGGAATAAAGTAAGCACTCATAAAAGTCCTGCTTAAGTTCTATTTTCAAACAATTCGTATATTTCCGCGCGTAAAGCCTAACGACGGGAAATGTCTAACCTCTCTGGACACGTCACTTGATGTTTGCGCGTGTAAGTTAAATTGTGCAGTCGGTAGGTACCCATAAAGTTTGATGAAAAAAAAGTTTATAAATTATATCTAATTTAGTTATGTCAATTTTTGTTGACTTTGTTTCAGTATTGTTGTATTAAAATAGGAAAATACGCGGAACTATATTGCGTAACTTCGCTGCCAACCATATAGGCTAAGCAGTGATGCAACTATAGTTAACGCTGTATTACATGCGGTAACAGCTAGCGATATTTTTCAAAAATTTAAAATTTTAGTGCTCACTTTATCCCGAACGACCTATACTAAGATTTTCTAAAGTTTTGCTGTGAAAAAAAAATGCAGACATAAATTTAGTTATTACACTAATCAATTTAATTTATGTTATATTATGATTACTATTTTTTAAGTATATAAAAATCTCTCCCTCCTTATTATAACGTCACTAAATTTCTAATTTAGTGTCCGAAATCGGTCTGCTCCAAGCGAATTATTATCCTTCATGATATAGGGAAGAGGATATATTTGTGCATGCCGTTTATAATTAGACTATAAATAATGTGGAAATAAATACTGCACGTACTATTTAAAATGTTATATTACCCTACTGTGTGCGCGACTCTATATTATTATTCCAATTAAGTTATTTAAATTATAATCGTATACATGTATTTTATAATACTTATGCTGTGATATAAAAAGTGGAAGTTATTTAAAAGTGTTATGGCACTATCTCATATCTGAAACGCTCAGTAAAGAAGAAGTAAGAGAATATTACAGAAACAAAATTATTTAGTCGAGAGAAATTACAGGACGAACACAAGGGAAAAATCGGCACTTTAGCTCACCATATAGGGGATCGGAGGCTACTCGTACTCAGGTATAACTGTCCAAAGTACAACTGTGTCGCATCCATGCACCATCAGCTGAAAGTCCAAAATTGCTCCTACTGCCTCAGGCCAGTAGAGCAAAATGGGCGGTCCCTCTGTGTGGCCTAACCCGCAGAGGCTAAAACTTGCACGCCTTACACGCAAATAGAAGATAAATGAAGAAAAAGAGAAGGGATCTCGTAATGGTGAGAACTCATTCTACTGTAAAGGATCCTACCCCACAGTTCTTTCACCCATCATGTCCACACGTCCGTGCTGCTGTAACAGATGTCTTACGTCTGCTACCTGAAGATTGGCTAAGTCCTGGACCACAGTTCTGAATTAACACAACTGCTCTCATATTGAGTGCTCGTGTTGACTCATCTCTCTTGTGAAAGTGAAAGAATAATAAAATGAAAAGTATTCAAATGAAACTAAGATAGCCGTACTAGAATATTGACGGGAAATGAAACCGCCTGGGCGCGCCGCGCCGCGTTGCTGAGTGTTCAGTGCACAAGCTGCGAATTCCTTGCAAGTGGGCCGTCGTCGACCGTGCACTTCTCGTACGTTCAAGCGAACTCTATGAATAAAATAACTGTATGTAGATGCTCTCGGGAGCGACAAACTGTTTACTTAGCTAATAAATACTATATTTAATTGAAATGATTTATCATTTTTAATATAATGCATAAAATCAGTTGTGGTAACATTCAGTGGTTGTGTAAAATAATATAATCATTTTTTTCATCTAAGTTAGGTTATTTACGTTGCACAGAGAGGATTAAAGACCAAAAATGTAAGTTAATGCGTGAATCCAGCGTATTGATATAATAATAGAAGAAGTTCTGTTTACGATTGCGTATAATACAATTTGTTTATTAAAATGTTAACAACAAGGTTAATTAATTTTAATATTTTATATATTTTGTGATTTAGGGAATAATTATTTTCAAAATTAAATTCACCATGTCTTTAAAATTATTTTAAGTTAAGAGCGTGGCTTTTGATTGATACATTTTTAACATTAAGATTTTAAGTTATCTGATTTATGTACGAATTTACAGGTGGGTGGGCGGGGTAATTAATTAAATCAATTATTTAGCTAAATTATTAATTAGTTATTTTGGGGGGTGTTGGCTTGGCTGTGAGAGGTGACGAGCTTAAGGCACCTCCACCGGTGTTGTAAAATATCGCTTTACCCATTTTACACATAAGTTAAGTCGTTGGATGGCTGTAGTCAGAGGTAGGGACTTTATGTTGGAGCTAGGAGTGGTTAAGTTAAGGGTAAGGGTTACGGTTAACTTAAATATGTTATCCTACTAACGACGGCTTTACATAGTTTAGTTTACAGAAAACTACAAAGTTATGTTACATAATTTAGATAGAAGGGAAAAGGCGGTTTAGTTAGTTAAGTTTTTTCTCTACTCTATGGTGGGTGACCCTTCGGACACCTTAGAACTCGCCGTAATATGATGTTTCGGAAGCTGATGATAAATGTGCTCGGCTATCGACGGACGGCGGCACGTCGTGGGTCTCGACCCAGGACCACCCTGACGAAGTGGTGACGGATGGAAGGCTGGAAGGAAACAGACCACGATTCCCCCAATACCTTGCATTATATTACCACACTTCTGTGCAGGTGGGGAGAATCGCTGAGGCCCTTGTCTTGTGCAACCACTGGCCTGATTTCACTGCCGTCGTCGCTAGCCCGTCCTCCAGGCGAAGCTCTTGGTAATCATAACTAGAGCCCACGATTTTTGATGAAAAGAATTCTGCAACAGTTTGTTTCAATGTCTTATGTGCACATATGCATCTCTGCTTCGCGGTCGGTGATTGGCTGTTTTAAATTCTCAGCGTCTCGGGGTTTTCCCCGCAAATTACAGACGTGTGGTGTCGCAGTAGCCTTGATCCTGTTGGCACAAGTCAAGTGAGCCACGCCTGTGCAATTATACATTTTGCCAATAATCAAGAAGCAGACCTGCAGATGTGCACTTAAGGCATTGAAACAAACTGCTCCAGAATTCTTTTCACCAAAAATCGTGGGCTCTAGTCTTAAAACACGAAATATTGAAAAACAATAATAATAACAACAGTCTTTAATTATGAATATAAATTGCGTTCAACTAGTTTTGCATGTCATCTTTTCGACCGTAAGTTATGTTAAGTAGGCTTTAAGTCACTTGCTAGGTGGCTGGGAACTAACTTCGAGTAACTATGAATGTAACTCTACTGCGGCACCTCGCCAGGTTTTTGTTCGCAAGACGAAGTTACGATATTAAACTCAAACCATTCTAAATTTGGATATGAACTGATACTGTTTGAAAAAAATACTTTTGTATAAATAATAAAAACATTGCATACTAAAAATACGGAACAAAACACATCAAATCCACGTTCAGAACAGTGTTCACTGTAAAAAAACTTCCTTGAATGTTTAGGATGTTATTATCCCAGACGTAGTATGGTACAGTTACCATACTTCGTCTTGTAAATATGCAAACTTTTACAGTTGTTCCAATACAAGTCTGGTAGCTTCAGCATACATTTGACTGTTTTGTAATTCGGTTTAGGAGTGTTACTATGGATGTCTGAGAAACTATTCTACCATACCAACCTTCTTAGCGCTGCTATATGCTCTTCTGGTAAATTTACAAACTATTTTTAGAGTGTAGTAATTATACTCTGTTGATTATATTAAACAGAATTTGCATATAACAAATCTCTGTTGCGAAATTCGACTTAACAAATTATCCCATTACAACGAGTTTGCAATTTATTCATTATGTTCAAGACTAATAACAGAGATTATGCGGTACGATATTATTGATAATCAGTATCACTTCACTCATAGGTGAACACAACTGATACACAATAATAAATTTATCCTCCAAAGACATTCTCAAGTCTTCAAAACGTTCATAACACACCACAAATTACTTTGAGTGCGCAGTTCTGTAACGTTAACAGTACGTAAGCGACCATCATTAACAACGTGCTGGCATAGTTGTTGTGCGCATGCGCAATAGATAGCAGGGATGCTCTTCATGCAGCACAGAGCAGACGCTAACAAATGCGAGGTCCCTGCTTTTATCTATGACCCGGACCGTCACCGAGGGTAGAGAAGAAGAATATACTCGTGCGTAGCTCTATGTAGCACTGAGGCGGGTTCACACAACATAAATTACATAAGCAAACTCCATCCAGCTCTATTAAGAAAGGAAAATATTACAATCAAGAAATAACATTACTTGAAAATGAATTAAACAAATAACTGAGGGAATTCGTGAAAGTTCTCTCAGTGTCAGAGCACGAGAGCACAGCTACTGCTATATTGCGAGGACCTTACATCAAGAACAAGGGAAAAAATAGAAAAAAATTCCCAAAAAGAAAATTATCACGTGATTTGCTAAAGTAAAAAAGAAAACAGACTTCTCCATTTCCTTGTCAGCTACGGTAAGTAGAAAAGGATTAGGATTTTAACCTCAATGTCCGGTGTACAAACTGCGGTCAGATCAACAACTTTTGATCACAACATTGTTCAAGCATTCAGCTAACCCACATAATGTTATAATTGCTAGTAAATGTATGATGAATGAAGAAAATATTCGAACGAGTAGATATTTAATGGTCGTATCCACACGGTTGAAGGAAGAACGAAACAATATTTAAAGAAGACAAGGTCACAAAAACCCAACATTGGCCGTGGCGTAACAACATTGCGTTAAGTCCACAATCCACCTCCTAGCTCCTACAACTAAACATAGCAAAGCCGTCTACTAACATGCTTTAAGTTTTTAGCTGCAAAAAACGGTCAGAAATTAACAAAGTAACGCGAATTTTTTTTTTATATTTACGTATATTGATGTGGGCATGCTTTTTGTTCTGCATTTTTTCCTTAATTTTCATGTTACTTTTAATTTATTTTAAATTTCACTGAGATGGCAATTGCTCATAGTTAATTTGCAACGTCTGTCTACTTTAACAGGACACGTGTTTATAAATTCAGGCACGCCATGCGTGGTCGGGATAGGGTAGACTGATACAGGTAATCACTGAATACCCCTGAACATTGCGGAAATACTTTCGAACCACTTGTTTCAGTGCTGTATATGAACATCTGCAGCTCTGCTTTGTGGTCAGTGACTGGGATTTGTTTACTCTCAGACATGTAGTGTCGCAGTAATATGGTTCAGTCGAATAAGTGACGCTTCTACACAAAAACCGCTCTGCCAATAACCACGAAGCACAGCTGCAGATGTGCACAAAAATCATTGAAACAAGAAGGCGCAAAAATGTTTTAGCAAAAATGAAGGGTCCGTAGTCATCATCGTTCATAAAAGATAGGAAGGTTTTTGCAAGCTCCTTAAATGTTGGAGGTGTATAACATAAGTTACTATACCAGAACTACACAAACATCAGTTTAAATTGTTGTTTCCCGAGATAATTTGCAAAAAGTGGAAAAATCTGCAAGCTTAGATAATAGGTTTTACAAATTTTCTGAGCAAACTTTATCTCGACTAACTTATTTCCGAAGAACAATCGCTGACACTGAAATCTTGTTCACTTAAGTACGGCTAAACAAACTACGCTTAACAAATGCACCATTATATGTAAACTTTTGAACACAAAGTTGTCCAGTATTAATACAGATGTGTTTCAGTTTTTCCACGTTGACCTTCGGAAACGTGTACTTTTAAAATGATGATTCAAACGTTTATTCACTTACTATACACTCTTAATATAATACTACATACAGTAATCATATACAAATGTACAATAGTAATTGAAAACCTTCGATTTTAAGCAGCATTCATTTCAGATGGCACAGGACGTCGTATTCAACAAAACAAGGCCTTCTATTTGCAACTCTATAGAACCCACAGTTTCCATGCTGAATTGCAAACGAAAGGTACAATGGTAGGAAGATAATAGACTGGTGTTTAGACCATTATTATTTTATGTAATAATGGGTGTCTTGTCAACAGCCTCCTTATCTAGCCACGAATGCGTGCCCGTATTTGTAAACACGATTCCTAAACACGTTGTAAGTTAAAGATGTATGGTATGATACAGGTTGTATATTTTTGAACTTCCTTATAACAACTATTATTACCGTTGTAATAAATATTTAAGAGAATAAATTCGTACACAACAAGTAATATCAAAATTCGGTGTCAGTTACAGTATACGCGTTGTATCAAACTGAAAAGTAACTGGTGTCACTAGTTTCTTAAAAGTCCTGTAGCTTTAATGTTATCTGAAGTATTTAAGCTCACTGTAAAAATTATGGTCCTAAATCATAAAATAAACCTTTATTTCCACAAACAAAGACAAAGTTATAAACAGTGTCACGTATTCTGAATATGACATTTCCTGCACTATTCTTCGCACTGCTCAATTGTTACAAGCTTTGTAGAAACTAGTGACATAGTATACAATCATCTAATTCTCCAGTTAAACATGAAGTGGATATTTTAATAATGTGCTAATGACAGGCTCACCTCGGATAATTTCACTACTGTGTTACTTGTAGTTTGGCGGCAGCAGGTTTAAGCAACAATTAACGTTATGAGAACGGCTGCTTATTATGAGTTAAAACTTTGCAAAAATGTTTCATAAGTAGCCCTGATGATTTGGCAAAAAAAAAATTATTTCACGCTTGTCATTGCTAGCGCCACGATTTTGTCTCAAAAAAGATTTTTGCCCCACTTTGTTTCAGTGTCTCATGTGCGCATCGGCAGCTGTGCTTCATGGTTATTGGCAGCGTGTCTTTGTTCAGACACGTTGCTCATTTGACTGCACCAATCAGAATGAGATTATTGTGACTCGGTACGTCTGTAATTTGGCAAGACAAGTCAAAGTAATATCATCCGATCACAGACGATGTAGCAGAACTGCAGATGACATAACAAATTTCGACCGTATGCCATCAAAAACGGATGTAAAATTAAATATAAAAATAAAACTGTAAATTTAGTACACCAGTGTTTAAGCGCGAAAGTGGGTATGGTAAAATCACTTTTCATACATCTTTGGTAGCGGTCAGATATATTTTTAGAAAACAATAAAATGTATACTGACGTTGCCAGACTAGTGTTTAGAGTTTGAAACATAGTAAATGTCCTCTGCTGTGTATGGTTTGAAAATTTTGAAATACTATTTAGGAAGTTTTTTTTACTGTTAGTAAGATGTGATAAATTATTCATTCGGTAGGTGAGCACCAGAAACGTTTACTATGCGGCGTAACCAGAACGTGCTGCCAGACACCTGGTGGGGGAAGGATTGATTCCATAGCGAAAGGAAGCGCCTCGCAGCGGAAGGATCGTCATGTATGGCGATGAGGCCTGGGAACAGGGTAGATGTGGGGGGGGGGGGGTAAGGGAGGCAGACGGATGTGCGCGGCGCGTTGGATTTTCAATTCAGGGGCGGTTCGCCGCGAACATGATGAATGCGACGCGGAAGAGGAGTGATTTGTCAAAATGATGGAGCGGCCTGTTGGGTTAGTCCACCCCCCGTGCGTTTCCCCCTGCTCGTACCAGGACCTCGTGAAACCAAACCCTCCCCCATTTTACCATCCTCCAGCGGCCGACACTCAAGTGCCATGTACCCGCATGCAGACCTTGCGAAACACTGAAACTGATGATATCGTGCCGGACAATGGCGCAGCTATCTCCCGCGCGCCCCTAGAGAAAGGTGAGTGTTGGTAAGGGGTGGGGGAGGGCAGAATAGACTTCCCACAATGCCCCGCGGGACTTCCTCGCCAGGTGGCCTCCCGGGGTCTTTAATCACTTTGCAAGTCCATTAGCTAACTGCGTTTCTCCAACACTCGCTTAAAAATAATTTAATTATCATTTCTACTCTACCTTTATACCTATCATGGCTCTTTTCGCTCTGGTTTAATAAGTTGATATACCCAGAACACCTTACAATGTAAAACTTCGAAACATGAACAATTGCAGTACAATACCGATATTTGTTGACGATTTTATGCATGTTGTATTAACAAAAAAAACGTGCCGGCATAACTTATGAGGATAATATTCTTCCTTGGTCTAGATTTTAGTGTTAAATTGTTAAAAATCTATATCAGAGTCTAAACAAGTTCCCATAGTATGCATTATACACATTATTTTATGAATAAAGTATAAATATGCAACAAATAAAATTTACGATAAAAACTATTTCTCGCATTTTAAATAAAATCAAATGGCATTTTAGTAACATTGTTGCAAAAAAAACACGAAATAGTTTTAAGTAAAATGCTCTTCTAAAGAGACATTACAATAATTGCTCCGACTATTATGTTTACAGTACAACTATGTAAATAAAAAAATTTCCATATCCAGTACCACAAAACAGTTTTTACTCAAATTATTATGTATTAAGGTGCAATTTTTACACATCCGAACCGGTTCACAAACTTACCACTGATAATTAAATACGCTGTTGTAAAACACAGGGTTAGTTGAAAAACGACAGAACAAGAAATAAGTTTAAATCTGGAAGGTATGGTTTGTACACATCAATTGTAAAAATGTCAAACTCCCCTAGTACCCAAAAAGGACAGAGAAGAAAAATGTTAACTGAATAATACTTAAAGCGATAGGCAAGTTAATATTTCCAAATTAAATGTAAGTTGATGCGATTCCTAGCTAATCGACAGCCAAACAAAACCTTAGTAAATTTGTATTGCTGAATGCTGTTCATCTTGTTTTTATAAAAGTAATTTATATCATATTCTATTTACATAATGACACGCCTACAACAACTTTTGATTTTATAACTTATCTATAGTAAAAACGTACCTACAAAAATAACATAATTCGCCACGAATAAATATGTCATGCGTAAAATAAATAAATTTCTAATATATCAGTACTGGATTTGTTATTATTATTTAAGAGGTCGTAGTGGTTACCTTTAGGAATTCCTAACTTTTCCTGATTCAAGGTTTTAGAGAGATTTATTTGAAAATGTGTTTAGGGAAGCTTAGGTAACTATCTAAACTTACATTATGCACATCATTTCTGAATTATGAAAGCCTAACCACGCTACAAGATGAACATTATCACTTGCCTTTTAATGAAAACACTCTGTAACAACATGCACTATAATATACAAAATATCGTAAATTGTAACTATTGTATAATGACACATTTTCAGTAACTTCCGGACAATTTTGTTATTATAAAAAGTTAGTATTTTCTTAATGAAAATAAATGCAGCCTCTTTAAAAGTTTTCGTAAATTTCTTAAATTTGAAATATAAAAATATGTCTACAAATGGTTTTCGTGAGGAAATTAAACAGCATAAAATTCGTGAGTACATGGTTACTTCGAGCACAGGAGAAACTGCAATCCATTTTGCAACAATATCTACACTACACTTGTCTGAGCCTTGAATTTAAACGTGTCTTGACCATATAGGTTGGTTGTTGTTTGCAATGTGCAAGGCGCCTCTCTTTCTTGTAGTCTAAACATTCTTATAAATTTCCCGCAGTTATTACTATGATGCGTTACTTCTTCTGAGTGTCCGAGTAGATTTCATATAACTACGATAAGAGTAAATGCGCCTTAAAAATAGTTCCTTGTTGTTCGGTAACGCCCTCAAGGCTTCCTGTTGCATCGATGATAAAAATTTCTAGGGTTGGCAACAAACTTTAGCGTTCGTTTCTATCTTAGTTTACCATTGAAGAACGGCAGCCGGAAACGGTCGTTAAGGGCGCGATTCACCTCCGTTTTCAACGTTTTTTATTTTTATATTAGTACCAGACATTTATTTTCTTATTTTAATCATAAATTGTGACTAAATCTTTCTCGTAGGAAATTATTGTATCTCTCATAGTTCTTGCGTAATGAGTCGTAAACGTCAAAATTTGCACTTAATGGTTTTAGACTACACGGCACTTAAACCAACTGACATACCAAACAAAAAAATTCACAGCGTGTAACAATGTTGTAGGCTATGATTTGACACATATATGTATTTTGTATTTATAAAAAATTTTAAATTTTTTTTAATTTTTATTTCAAAATTCAGCATTTTTTATTAAATACAAAAATATTTTTGTTTTTATTTTTATGTATCTCAGATTATAGCCTACAACATTTTTATATACTGCCAATTTTTTTCGGTTAGGTATGTCAGTTGGTTTTAGTGGCGTACATAACACGGTAAAGTGCAAATTTTGACGTTTACCACATATTACGCGAAAACTGTTACAGATACACAAATATCCTAAGATGAAGATTTAATCACATGTTATGTTTAAAATAAGAAAATATATCTGCTAGAAATATAAAATGGCCTTTCACGTGATCAAATATTTATTGAATTAAATTTCTTGAATTCAGTGTAGTGAATAGAGCAACGGTTCAAGAGGTTAATATGGCTATTTTACAATTATATACTAATCCTGCAGCACACAAATCATAGGGTTAAACCAATACGAAATATATTACTTACGTTGTATACATTTAAAAGAAATTATGTCCGTATCAAGCATAACGTGTTTTAATTTGCAAACGAAATTTAAATAATGTGACATTTGAATTAATAAAGCAACAAAAAAATCTGTTCTCAAATAATTTGATTCATGAAAATTTAAAACATGTTCGAAACAAAAATCTTTTATGAAATTCAAGTTATTCTACAAACTGAAAGACAAAATGGCCGCGGTACTGACGTCAACATAGCATTCAATAAATTAAATTCAATTAAATTGACTGAGAAGATAAGAAAAATGTAACCGTGTGAAAGGGCCTTTAGCTATGTCGGAGAGTTTTTAAATGGGTTTTACTGAGCGTTGTCTTAACAATGACATTCCATTCCTGGATTCTTGTCTGAAGTCTGTTTTCTTTCCGTACACTGGCACAAAGGGCACATGTGGAATAGTTTCGTTAAAAAACATATTTGACAACACTGGAATGTGTTTGAAGCACGTGGTAGGCAGCACCCTTAGGTTATTAGTGCATGGATGTGAGTGCTTGTCTGTTTAATCCCGTGACGTAAACAACTTCACTTGGAGAAAGGATCAACGCTAACCACCAGGTAGAGGCACACGATGATGTAACATGTGCTGTAGACGTCCAAGTTGATAAAAGTTCCCAACGAACGTTACGGGAGAGGTTTTTTTTTCCCTGCTACGAAGCAGTAAAAATTCAGCAATGTCAGGAGCTGGGTAGACATGTTCCATGCGCTGAACAAAAAAAAAAGTTGTTTCGTGAGGCGTTGTAACTTGAATTTTCTGATGGAAGAAAGTGGACGAGGCAGCAAAAGTGACTCGAGTTTCACGACCTGGTCATGATGTGGCCACGGTTTATGCTCCGAACATTAAGTTTTTTTTATATTGAATATTAGTAGCTTGGCTTCATAGATTCAGCTATAATTCGCACTTAATTTGGCAAACAACTTACGCTACCGAACGGAATTTTAACGTTGGCCTAATGTAAGAAAAGTTCAAAATTTTTATACAATCAGTGTTATTTGTTGACAACTTCCGAACAAGTCAGAGAATTACTTAATTCAAGTATGTTTATGTTTATAGGATTTTTCTTTTGAATTGCGTGTCACTTAATAAATGGCTGACTTGTTTTTATCATATATTTTAATCTCAAATATTCTGTACAGAAGTAAAATTATATAGTAACATACATTTTGTTTAGAAAGCCGGATAGACACGTAGTTGACAAAAGGGAAACATGTAAGTTCCTTGTGCGTAAAGGCACATATTTAGGCATACCAATTGTGAATATGTGTTTACCTGTCTGTATGTCTATGTGTGTGTATGTGTGTGTATGTAGGCGCGTGTGTTTGCAAATTATCTGCCATCACAGTCCAAGAAATTATTTTCTTCTTATGTGCATGTGCTTCTGTTGTCACTGATCACACGTATACTTGTTTGTTTTTATTTTTAAAGTACTGGTTATACCGGTAGTCAGTACCGCTTCTTGTGCTTTGACTTAACCTATTATTACCAACTGCTATCTTATTGAATAACCTTAAACAGTACTTCAACAGAAATTGCTGGTAATAATTGGTTACATTTTAATCAAAAGATTATCAAAAGAAAACCAGACATTGAGAAACTTTCCCTAAGAGTGTTCGATTCTAGACGTAAGAATCATCACATTCATTCAAGTTCTTATTAAATATGACAAATTATCAGGCGTGTGTTGATTTCTGTCAGGTGCAATACCAGTATCATCTGTTGTTTCCAAGAAACCATATTTTTTTGTTCCACTTCTGTTGAAGTCAGACCTTCCAAACCTTCGAAAAATTAAAAAGCAGGAATTTTTTTAACACTCCTTACCCCATCCACACACACACACACACACACACACACACACACACACACACTTGTGTGTGTGTTTTGACGTGTATACTTTTAACAGCAATGTAAGCACTTTAAAAGATCTGCAATATTTTTCTTTCAGGCAAATTTCTACCACAGTCCACCACTTACGTATTGTAATGGATGGCTAATCTACTATGCAATGTGTACATTATCGCTATCAAAATGTAACATCTGAAAGGTGCAGTACAATACATTTATTAGTGGTTGTGGCGGCATACCTGCAACTGTGGCGCTGTGGTTACAACTGGCACAACCCGAGACACTCCCTGCTATAACTGAACGCCAGCAGACATAAAGCGCGCAGAGGTGAGCCACGAGTGCTGCTGCTGTCTAGAGATGCACGAAGTAGTAATGATCTGCATGCACCGGCCCTCAGCAAGTGCCAACATTACGCAACTGCCGTCGTTGCAGGGTGCATCTACCTCCTGAGCTGGGCCCAGAGAGTTTTTTTATTTCATTTTTTAAGGGTTCTTTTATTTATTTTCTATATATCGATTACAGCACTTTACATGAATACTTTTTATATAATGGAAGACATCACAATCACATAAGCAAAGCTTGTGTGTGAGTGCTATTCGACAAATTATTTTCTATAGCTGCGGTAAATTATGAAAGAAAACTTATCATGTGGTATAAATTAATTTGAGAAAAAAAATTTAATGCTGCTTGAATTAAAAAAATTAAATAATTATTGCTGGCTACAAATGGCATTTAACAGTTTAAAATGTGTAGAATGTAAAAATAATTAACCACAGTAAACTACTACTTAAAGATTAAAGATAACTCATCATCAGTTAAGTTATTTAAACATCGATCAATATATATGTTTTGTTTATATTTTAGATTTTTATATTTTCAGGAAGAATCCCTACAATTTTTAAAAGCAAGAATGTGGATGATCTTTGAAAAGTTTTTTTGTGAACTAGATGACTTGGTAAATTTTGGTTTTAATTATATCGAGTAATATATATATATATATATATATATATATATATATATATATATATATATATATATGATAAATACTGTACTACTGGTAACTTTTTGTTCAAGATATTGACTAATATGGTTCTAATATACAATTTTTTGATATTGAATACTCTCAAACGACTGAAAAGTTCCTTTGATGGACAGTCAAAAGTATTTTTAAAAACAGTTCGTAAAATAACGTTTTGTATTAGCAATAGTGGCTTGATTGCCGTTTTGCTCATACATCCCCATGATAATATACCGTACAGTGGTACAGTGGAACATATTGAATAATGGCTACATAAACCATTATTATATATTCAATTAATAAAATAGATCTAAGTTCAACAAATTTACATATTGTTTCACGAATTTTTCTAGTTAAGTAAGAAACATGCCTGTCCCATTTTAAAATACAATCTAACTTAACAACCTCTACTCGTTACATTTACAGTTTCCATTTTATTGGCAACAGTTAAGTATTTTTAGTACTTGGTGTTCTTTTGGTTGACCAAATTTGTTTGCAGAAAATGGTATGCACTTTGTTTTAGTTAAATTTAGAGAGCAAATTTTTATTTAATACAGATTTCCCTTTAATTAATTCGTCTTTGGCTACTTAAAAAACTGATGCCCACGAATCAGATTAAAAAATAATCACAGTATCATCTGCGTAATAAATTAGTTGACCATTTATATATATGCTGCACAAATCACTTATATAAATCAAAAACAAAATTGGACCAAGAATACTTCCTTGTGGACTCCTGTATTTATTCTCATTGGGTTTCCAAGATGATTGTTTACTTTAACATATTGTATCATACTTTGTAAGTAACTGTTAAACCATCAGTTTGCCAATCCCCTTATACCAATTTTTTCCATTTTTTTTCCAACGTATTGAATACGATACTGTATCAAATGCTTTGGCAGGATTTAAAGTGACACAGAGACAGGTTTTGTAATTTCATGGACAGAGTTTGTTAATTTAGTCAATGCATCATTTGTACTTAAACATTTTCTGAAACCAAACTGATTTTTAGATTTTATTTTGTTTTTCTCTGAGAAAGCCAAAAATATTTTATTTGACACACTTCTCTACAATTTTTGATATATTACTTATAATAGAAATTGGTCTGTAATTTGTGACAAAAGTCAAGTCACCACCTTTATGCAAAGGCAAAACGACTGCTTCCTTCAAACTTTGAGGAAATATCCCAAAATATCCCAAGGCTTAGACTTCAGTTTAGAATATGTGCAATAGGCCTGCACAACTTATATATTTTTTATTATATTTTAATAATATTGTACATATCTTGTCCGGACCTAAAGTATTTGAGTTTCTCATTTCAGATACATTTGTAATTATATGAGATTCTGTGACTGGTTCTAAAAATATAGATTTACAATTTAATTTTGAGTTAGCATAATTATTCGAAACGACACGTTTAGAAGATTTTTTTGGTATCGCTGAAGCCATATTATTCCCTACAATTGTAAAGTATGTATTTAATGCATTAGCGGTCTCCTCAGCTTT
Organism: Medauroidea extradentata; assembly: GCA_003012365.1. Lineage (NCBI taxonomy): Eukaryota > Metazoa > Arthropoda > Insecta > Phasmatodea > Phasmatidae > Medauroidea > Medauroidea extradentata. Next base: position 32,188 of record PNEQ01034601.1, read on the forward strand.
TACGGCTGCATTTATTATAGTTTTTATATCAACATTTTCTATTTTACATCCCGGGACGTCATTAATAATTTTCCATATTTCCTTTGGATTAGTTTATGCTTAAGCTATTTTTGTTCCGTAATAAGTTTATTTAGTTATACGAATTAATAAAGTTAATCTATTTCTGTAATTTCAGGAAGAATTCTTCAGCAACGAAATTAAAAGGTTACTTAATTAAATTTTGTTTCATTTTATCTCTTGTTCTGATAGACCTGGGTAGTAAGACTCTGAACAAGCTCTCGCGCGCGTACAGTACATTGCGCGCCAGCTTATACGGCGAGTGGCAGATACTGAGTGAAGGGCACAATCAAGTAATTATAGCAGCTGGCCGCTGCAAAAAAACCTAGTAGCCTATAAATACAGGAATGAAATCGACTTATGTAAATTAGCTATTCGAATTTAAAAGGTGGTAATATTATATGCAACATATTCCAGCTGGTTACCCGCCAACTTACATGGCGCATGCTGTACATAGCTGTGTGTTAATAAATGTCCGTAATATTTGAACGATTCTTGCAACGGGTTCGTATTAAGAACATAAATTTTTTTTTTGCCAAACACTACTGCGGGAGAATGTTTTCGTATTGCAGAAAATCCCACAGTAAAACAAAAAACAATGGAAGAGAAGCCAGTAAGCTGTAGTCAACAGACATAACACATCCAGATAATTCCTGAAAGGAATTTAGAAATATCCCAGAAGACGACACAAGGACAAGAACAGATATAAACAACACGAAATTAATTCCTTAGTGGAATGTTCAAGACTGAAGAAGGACGACACCAAAACAACAACAAAAGACAAGCGAAGAAAAATAATAAAAAACCAACAAAATTGGGTGTGAGAAAAAGGCACCAAATGGATGAACGACGACGACAACGCGAATAACGAGAGAGACGACGCCCGCATTGGCGTACGTCCAAAAAAAAATATGTCCATAAATGTCCGTATTCTGCACGACATGCGTTACCTAGTCTTGATTCCCCAACTTGCCAATCACACTATTTTAATAGCATCTCCCTTCTAGGGATGTGGTCTGTCAAGTTCGAGCCGCGACGTTCCGTGTGCGTTGCTACGGTAGTGAGGCACTGCCCTGGTGTACGCGCCGTCTCTCGCGCCACATCCGCCGCCGGACATCTGCGCTGTCTTGTGACTCCCGCGTCGCAGACGACCTGTCGCGCCGCCTCTTGCCTCCCTTGCCCGGCTTAAGGGCGCGATTCACCTCGGGTTTCTTTATTTTTATATTTGTATAAGATATTTATTTCCTTATTTTAAATATAAATTGTGACTAAAACTTCCTCTTAGGAAATTTTTGTATCTCTCATAGTTTTTGCGTAATGATTCGTAAACGTCAAAATTTGCACTTTACGGTTTTATGTACACCACTTAAACAAACTGACATAACAAAGCAAAAAATTCACAGTGTATAACAATGTTGTAGGCTATGATATGACATATATAAAAACAAAAATAAATATAATTTTGTATTTTTAAAAAAAAAAAATTAGAAATTTTCAAATTATCATTTTAAAACTCAGCATTTTTATTAAATTCAGAAATATTTTATTTTTGTTTTTATACATGTCAAATCATTGTCATACACTGTGAATTTTTTTCGGTTTGTTATGTCAGTTTCTTTTAGTGGCGTACATAAAACCGTAAAGTGCAAATTTTGACGTTTACGACTCGTTACGCAAGAACTATGAGAGATACAAAAATTTCCTAAGAGTAAGATTCAGTCACAATTTATGTTAAAAGTAATAAAATTAATACTTGATACAAATATAAAAATAAATAAAACCGTTGAAAACTGAGGTGAACCGCGCCCTTAACGCACTGCAGCCCGGCTTCGCGCACTGATTTCAGTTCCCACACCTTGTAAGTGAGTAGTGCCCTGCACATTGTAAGTGAGTAGTGCCCTGCACCTTGTAAGTGAGTAGTGCCCTGCACCTTGTAAGTGAGTAGTGCCCTGCACCTTGTAAGTGAGTAGTGCCCTGCACCTTGTAAGTGAGTAGTGCCCTGCACCTTGTAAGTGAGTAGTGCCCTGCACCTTGTAAGTGAGTAGTGCCCTGCACCTTGTAAGTGAGTAGTGCCCTGCACCTTGTAAGTGAGTAGTGCCTGAAGAGACATTCTGGTCCACATCGCGCATCCGCGTCGGATCTCAGCGAAGTCGTGAGCTCTACCACGGAACAGTATATCGCGGGATACAGGACTGTGCAGCGAGCATATCGGACCCACCGTCGTCCACCATCTCGGTCGACCGCGTGTCGGTTCGTGCTCCGCCGTTTTGGGCGTCTGACCTAGAAATGCGGAGAACCAGTTCGCTATTACTGGCAATATATCTGACGAGACAAAATTTAATCATGTTGCAGGCTACCTGTACCTACAGTAAGTTCGTCACTGAAGTTCGCGACATTCTCATACGTCCTCCACCCTCGGATAAATACAAAAATATCTAAAGTGAACTTATTAAACGAATGAGTGCATCGCATGAACAGAAGGTGAAGCAGCTGCTAGAGTACGAGGAATTAGGTGACTACAGACCTTCACAGTTCTTTTAGCACCTCTGCAGTTTGGCAGGGACTGCCATCCCAGAAGACCTCCTGCGATCCTTATGGCTAGGCCGTCATCCATCAGTGACACAAACGATCCTTGGCACTCATTCAAATTTCCCCCTGGACTCACTGGCCGAACTGGTTGATGCCATCGTTGACACTGGTCATCATCTACAAGCAGCAGAAACTGTTTCCATCGAGGCGACACTCATGACCGAGAAGATCGGTGAAGTGGCTTCTTGCTGCGTTAGGAGAACACGATGGCCACACCCCACAGTAGCCAGCACCAAGGTCCTCGAGACAGTTCACCTTCAGAGAGACGTCGCCCATGCTATCTCACGGCCTACCAGAAACCTGCTGATATCACCACCACTTTGGTGATGCAACACGCAAATGCGCTGTCGTCTGCCCACACTCCGCGGGAAATGACCAGGAAGGACATTGGTGGTGACAAGTGACCCTTCTCAGCCTCCGAGTTGCCACCTGTTCAACACAGAACGTGTTTCTAATGTACCGTACTTAGTTTATACTCGTTAAGATATCTATGTCTTCCCACTTTCGAGATTGCCAGGCAGACTCCATCAATTCAATTATAAACTGGTTGCTGCCAATGGCTCGTCAATAGCAACAAATGGTTCTGTCACTTTGTCACTCAACTAAGGACCTAGGTGAGAATTAACCCTGCGTTTTGCGGTGGCAGATGTCACGAAACCCATCCTGAGTACAGATTTCCTTCACCATTATGGCATCTTGGTCGATATTAGGAACCGGCACCTGGTGGACAGTACCACAGTAACTCACTGCAGGAGGGATTAATGTTATATGCCACATTAACAGCTACCGGACATTCAATCATTCATTCAAGTAACAAAATTTGCTTTCAACCATCGCATGTCTCACCAATCCGTCTAGTACACTCCAGTTGGTCCTTCGCAACACTGTACATCACATCAATACCACCTCGGGACAGCCTGTACACAGCAGACAACGCCGATTGGCCCCAGATCGACTGCAGTTCACCAAAAGAGAGTTTGAGGCGATGCTCTAGTTGGGCACAGCTCGACCGTCTGACAGTCCCTTATTGTCACCCCTCCCCCACATGGTGGCGAAGAAAGATGACGAATGGCGTACCTATGGTGCTACAGGGCCCTGAATGCCTGCCTGATACCGGACAGGTACCCCATCCCGCACATACAGGACTTCGCCCACACCCTGCATGGTAAAACAATATTCTCCATCTTTGGCCTACAGCCAAATTCTAGTTTATTCACTATATATATATATATATATATATATATATATATATATATATATATGCAAAACTGACATAACAACACCTTTTGGACTGTGTGAGTTATCCATGTTATTTGGCTTACGCAATGCTGCCCAAACATTCCAGTGGTTCGTGGATGAAGTGCTCCAAGGACTAGATTCTTGTGTGCCATACTTAGACGACATATTAGTAGCATCCTCTAACGAGACTGAACATGAACACATCTAGACGAACTCTTCAAATGCTTGGCAGCCTATGGACTCCTTAGTAATCCAGCCAAGCATATATTTGGTGAACCTTACGTCACATTTATTGAGCACAGCATCTTCGCGGGAGGGTCTCGGTCATAACATGAGAAAGTGGATGCCATTCGCAACTTTCCCAAACACACAACAGCTAAGCAACTGCACCAGTTCACAGGCATGCTGAATTTTCAGCGGTGTTTTATCCAAGGGTAACGACTCACTGTTCTGGACATCTGAAAGCCACAAAGGCTTCGAAGACAGCAGGAATAGTCTCGGTTCTGCTACACTGCTAGCACATCCTGTACCTGAGGCCCAGCTGGCTCTCATGACTGATGCCTCCAATTTCGCAGTCGGGGTAGTACTACAGCAGCACATTCAGGGAGGCTGGCAACCATTGGCATTCTTCTTCAAAAAGCTCAGCCCAGATAAATGGAAGTATGGCATGGCACTTACGACAGTCAGCTCCTAGCCATATATCTAGGGCTACGTAAGTTCCGTCACATGGCCGAGGGCTGCAACTTCGCTGTTTTCACAGATCACAAGCCTCTTGCCTTCGCCTTCGCTGGGGACCCATAAAAGTGCTCTCCTCGCCGAGCTCGTCATCTTGATTTCATAAGTCAATTTACTACAGACTTTCAGCACATCTCTAGCTTTGACAACACCATCGATGTCACCTTGTCGTGCGTAGAAGCAGTCTCTCGCTGAGACCCAAACCGAGTAACTCGTAATGGCATCAACATGCCTTCAAAATTCCCTTCGTGTTTTGTTGAGACTAGGGTGATTATAAGTTCTTCTGCATTTAAAAGAGACACATGCGTATACTTAACTAAATTGTAGCAGTGTACGTTTACTTTTAGTTCTATGTAATTCTGCGGAAAATGACATGAATGATTCAACGGGATTTATGTTTTATATTATTTTGTTCTTATATTTACCAATGCTGCTTTATTTTTTTTTTGTTTTTAATTTCTTTTAAACAATACATTTCATATAACTTGTGACACACCTTTATACTCGTTCGTTTGCTTTGAAATTCACACAAATGTATTCCATCTTTTTCATGCTAGTCTTTACTGGCTTGGAGCGTGGTAAAATTGTACTTGGCAGACCGCGGTGTTTTATATCTGTTGTGTTGGACAGAAATGTAAAAACAAGACAGCAAAAATGTGTTATATCCCAAAGGATAAAATTTTTTTTAGAATACACACTTCACTTTCTATCGTACTGATTTCGACAGTACTTGTAGCAAAAGTAAGCTGAAAACAACACCCGTATGAAGCAACAATGAAGTCTAAATATACAGGTGCGACAAGAAATAAAATGATCGCAGAAATGTACGGGTTAAAGGAAAGTAACCAGAACACCGAACGACACAAGTCGTTTCACTATTCGCGATACCACGTTATTTAATAAATAAGCATCATTATTTATGTATCGTAGACTGATTACAGCTGGCGATATTTGAAAGTGGTTTGCTGCAGATGAAGATACACTGAGAGCATATTTCACGAAATGTTTAATTTTGTTATCTTGAAGCACCATCTTAACAATAGTTTTACGTTACCACACTATGATGGTTCTCTCTATATAGCGTCTTTAAAATAGGAGTTTTCGGAAGAAAGAGCATACTGCAGTATGTAACTAACTTAGACTTGTAAATCTTACTACTTGCAATCTATTAATACACCGTCTTGTTTAAGTTGTATTAAAAATATTTGGCGACTGCTGAGTGAGTATTGACATATTTAATATCGCCAGTTAAAATATTAACAAACTAGTAACGCATTTGCTACAATATTTTACTATACCATTTAATTTCGCCACTTAAAAATTTAAAACGTTAGTAACTCATTTGGAAAAATATTTTTAGTGTACCAAGAGAAAAATATTTAAAATAACTGCATCTGGAGCTGAAACCTTCTACATTGGAGGAATATTTTCTATTTACCCCAATTTTAGTAAATTGTAACGCAGTGCTCCCTCCCTATGTGTTAAATATTACTTAAAATAATTCGATATGCTGAGTGTGTGAGTGTAGGTATTGCGAAATAAAATTAATTTTCTAAGACAATAACACACACTGTGATGTGTTACCGGTCTTTAGAAACTTTGGTATTTTAGGCACAGCGTGAATGAAAAAGTGATCGTTTGGATACACTTAATTATCATGAGATGGTGTTGTCTTAATCATATTCAGACAGTAAAATTTAAATAATCATGAAAATATTACCGTATGAACCTTGAATACACGTTTACTCGAATGGAATGTAATTTTTTTGTTGTCCAGCGTTTAATAGCGATGTTCACTTGAGCATTTATTAGTATGGAGCGGCGATAGAATGTATGACCAGTTAAACGTGTGTAATGTGTTAGAATCCACTAGCCGACGATAGCAGCAAGTGCTAGCTACCCCTCTGGAAATCGAACCCGTGTTTCCATGTTCGAAAGCATGTTGTTTTATAACTACGACTCTATGAGATAAAAATTAATCGTAAGAACATTTAATATATTTGTATTAGCATTATCATTTAGTAACCTACCAGTTAAACCAGATTATGCCAGCACCTACAATAACAGTTAACGTATACTACCATGGCTGAATTTTCACTTATAAAAACCATGAGAGTGCATCTACGACTACTAGGCGATGCGAAAGCTTGTTAATTAATGGATTTACTAAGTGCACTGCCTGTTACGCGCTTTAAATACGTTGTAGTGTGTAGTGAAATAGATTTACTTACAAAACTATTGTGTGTTGACAGTGGTAGTTTACGAAACGAAAATTAAGCTTTAGGCGAGTGTAGAACGTCTTGAAGTGAGGTGAGAGTTACGGCCCTTTAATTGGCCTTCCTAGATAGGTTGCGTTTGTGTGTGTGTGTGTGTGTGACAGGAGCAGTAAGAAGGTTGCCGTTGACCGACTACTAATGCATTATCGCTAGAGCCCGGTAATTTTCGCGAAAAGAATTATGCAGCACTTTGTTTCAGTGCCTTACGTGCGCACCTGCATCTCTGCTTTGTGGTCAGTGATTGGATGCCGTAACACCCAGCGTGTGGAGGTTAAACCCGCAAATCACAGACTTGATGTGTGACAGTTATCCGTGTACTGATTGGCACAGTCAAATGAATAACGACTCTGCACAAAAACACTCTGTCAATAGCTATGAAGTTGAACTGCAGGTGTGCACGTAAGACACTGAAACAAAGTGGGGCAAAAATCTTTTCGCGAAAACTACTGGGCCCTAATTATCGCCTCTCCGCGCAAGCTACTCAGCTGGCATGCAGTGCTTTACTATTACTAACCTTTTTCCTATGGCACTTTAAGGGCCGGTTTCACCATGCAAGATTAAGGAATATTATCTAGATTAAGTAGTAAAATATCTCGATTTTCAGTCATTTGTGTTTCACCACACACTTAATCTCGATTTTCTTGGGTTATCGAGATTAAATAGTTAACCCTCCAATTTCGGCCGATTTAGTCACATTATCGAGATTAACTCGTAACATATGTTGTTTATAAACACACAAGTGGCGAGGAGTCTGACAATTCAAAATTCCAAAAGTATACTAAAACAATGGCTCAAAGGATGTAGAATCCGTGAAAGGTGTATTATTTTGAAGAACATAACGATGCTGACTTCAGATTACGTTTTCGTGTCAAAATAATTTGCCCACAGATGTTTTGAATGGATTGACGATCGTCTAGGAGGTCAATATGCAAGTTTATATGTATTAAAATTTTATTTATTTTATTATTGTATTCATGTAATACTTAACACATTGAATATTTTTTCATTGTCAAATATGTCGACGTCCTTTCTGAAAGTGCATGTGTGGGTGGATTGTTTTGACACACGAAAATGCAATCTGAAGTCAGTAATGTGTTCTTAAAAATAATTATTTCTTACACGAATGATGTATTTTGAATTGATGGTTATAGGGTAATTTTAATAAAGGGCTGTTATATCAACAAATTACATAAGATATTGTTACAAGTTTGAGAGCACAAACTTTATATGTGGGCAATTCCCATGAGTTCTTTGGGATAGAGGTCTTATAAGTACAATAAAAGAGTTAAAATAAGTACTGGATTTAATAGCTCACAAAGCTACCAAATACACAAAACAGTAATCAACTAGAACTCTCACAACACAATTAGTTATGCACACAATTACTCCTGTGTCACAGACACGTTAATTAACTTAGACAATTAAAGCACAAGAAAAGTCTACCATCAATTAACTAAACACTATAAATCACAACAAAATTCAGTAATATATCCAATCAACAGTATTTCTAATAATGACAATATACAACCTTATCAGTCCGAAGTGGTGATGGCTCACCATGTGCTGCGCAGCACCCCGAGTGCACCGCTGTCTTCACTCTTGAGGTCTTCTGTTCGACTCCCGTCGCGCACCTCCTCTTCGCCTGTCAGCCCGCCGCAGCAGTTCTCTTGTATCGCCAAACACTGCTCCGAAGGTAGCCCCCTGCCGCCTCACAGTAGACTTTGACGTCGCCAAGATGTCTTCACCAGTCTCTCTCCACAGGCGTAGCACCTTCCTCTAGCACTACCAATAGCGAACTCTCCTCAAATGTGCCGATTCTGTGCTTTTATACTAGCTCAGACAGTCGGGTGTTCCCCGCATTACAGGGGTCTAAAAATAGATATTTCATCATGTTTCGGATGTGCTTGTAGTCACGTCGGCCGCCCTCTAAGGGTTAAGACGCAGTCGGGACAGGTATCTATGACGTAGTTTCAGCGGGATTCCCACTATGAGCCACCCGGGCTTTGAATCATCGGCCAGCCCTCAAGGTGTTACGAAACAGCCGTCGACCACTGGCCTCCAGGTACATGGCACGCAACACTGCCCCCTCCTTTAGTCTGTTCGTCCCGAACAGACACAGCAGCCTCAGGTCCATCGTAGAGGGCAAATCTGTCGATGTGTACAACTTTAGGTCCTCTCGCCCGAGAGCCTCGACGAACAATCCGAAACACCACATCATTGATCTTCTTCACTATTTTATAAGGGCCTTTCCAATTCTTCTGCAGCTTGGGACAATACCCCTTCTTTCTCTGAGGGTTGTACTACCACACAAGATGACCTTCTTGGAATGTTTCACCTGGTGCATTCCTATCGTAGCGAGTCTTCATCCTGTCGGTGTTGATCTTAAGGTGTCGCCGGGCAAAGTTGTGAGTGTGAACCAACTTTCGACGTAACTCGCTGGCATACACAGGAGATGCAATCTGGTCTTCCTCCGTCGGTCGTCCGAATTTCAGATCGCTCGGGAGACGAAGGTCTCTTTCCTTATGTTCGACCAGAGCAATACGTCGCACCAAATTGCCTTGACAGTGTGCGGGGATAACAATCTCACTTGATTCCGGCAAAACAGCTGTCTCGCAACAGACCGCCTGGCAGCTGGTTGGCGAGGATAGTTCGCTTCGTGGCATCATTACCATTTCATGGTTGCCAGCCCTTAGTATTCCTGACCGAGTATCTATACAGCACTCTAACTTGCGCAACACATCCAGGCCCAGTAAACACTCATCTTCGATGTCGGCTATGTACACTTCATGTTCAGTGTAGAGGTCACCCAACTTCAACTGCACCTTTTTCTTCCCCTTCACTGGTGTGGTCTCGCCTGTCACTGTCGTCAGAAAGCTTTGTCTGTAATTATGGCCCCGTGACTGCTGGGGATAAGGCCCCAAGATGTCCGGTCTGACAACAGTAATGGTTGCTCCAGTGTCTACAACCATGTTGCAATAAACATTATCCAGACTGCCCTCCACTAGGATTGCATCAAACTCTTGCTTCACTGAGCGTACTTGAAGAAATACTGGGGCCTTATCTCCCGCAGCGACCGACCTTC
>PNEQ01034602.1:0-19300 GCA_003012365.1 Medauroidea extradentata
GAGGACGGCTTCCCCTCCTAGACCCTTCCTAGTCCACGCCCGACACAAGAGTGAGTTTCTCTTGCTCGAGCGGCCGCCAGCTCGACTTGCCGACGCGCGCGCCCCTACCGCCAGTCAACGGAACCAGACCACCCCCTCCCCTCCCGGGCCTACCCCTCCATGGCCAGTGGAGTGGGAGGTCCGAAGAGGAAAGGGAATGCGCCGGCACTGTCGACTGGGGCTTCCACCATTTATCACTCTATCCGAGATCCTCGAGACTTCGGGAAAACCAAGAAGAAACCCTCTAGAGAACCCAAGACCCAACCTGGACTCAGGAATCATCGTAAAAATTTCCTAAAAGAAGGCCCTGTAATTAAGGGTGATCGCTCAACCTAAATCTTAGTGACACACGTTAGTTAGTGTTTAATGTTCTTATTATTAATGTAATAAAAGCTATTTTTGTTAAAATGCTATTCTCTGTTCACTCTTAGATGAGTTTCAGGATAAACGAAGCAAATTATAAACAAACATGTTCATTGGCTGCCGACTGCCGTGCACTGTGATCTTGCATAAGAAATAGATCCTTGTTACCTCTCATGTACATATACATTTTCCACTCCATCACCTAATGAGAGAGTTTTATTAACAAATATATAATACTACCAGATGCTTCAAACATAATCTACAAAGCTATATGTTTATTCCTATAATTATGGTTAGCGGACGACACATCTGTTCAGTTTATTCACAAGTTATTTAATGACTCGCGCACTATTAAACGTACAAGTTTTTTGGTACACTTGCCGGTATTTAGAGATGTACGATACTCTGAAAGTACGAAAAGTTTAGTTCAGTAATAATTACCGCTGTAAAAATAATTAGGAAACATCACAAACTAATCTAATATTTTACTTTCCCAAAGTATGTTTGGACGTTAACACGTCAATATTTTTGTTACTGCGAATTGTTTTTTTTTCGTATATCCATTTTCCGTTCCAGTATGTTTGAACCAGAATTTTTTAATCCTTTATCTATTTCGTTCCGTCCATCCTCATTGTTCGCATCAGTAATGTTTACATGGTCTAACTTGCAGCTTAGGTTATGTGACGGATGTGAACAGTGAAACTGCCTTGCATGGTTTTCGAAATGTGGACATATCTTCATTACAAAACAAACTGCGGTGATGAACGCACAAAGGCACAAATAAAATTCTCATGTAACATTCTTCATAAAACAAAAAGAATATGTGACGTGAATTATTGACAGATTGTTTGGTGGTTTATCAAATGTGATTTTTCCAAAACAAAGTACAAAATAACTCAAAAGGACTTTACAATAAGTTTAATCACTCATTTTGTTGACAACTTTTTTTTCTGCATGTAGTACCAAATTTTCGTTATGTTAGTACCAGAATATTTGAATACGATCTTTAGTCATGGCTTGATAATTACGTTTTAATTTTGAAATATATGGGTACCACGCATGACGTCAAAATGCACACGTCAATATTTTTTCAAATTTTATTTAATTTTTGTCTTCGTATGTCGATAATATGTACAAAATTTTCACACATAATTGTTTTAACAAATAGTGCACTGTTGTTTTCTATGACAGCAACTGTACACAGTTTTGTTGGTTGGAAATAGTACGTCGGCGCGCTGCACAAATTTAGCCAATTAGAAGCTAGCGAAGTGCAATGACATGATGTTATTTGTTTACTTCAGAACTCAACGAAGAGTGAACGGAGAACAGTACAGTTCCTAGTGTGAATTGTTTCCTATGCTATCAGATAGTATTTATGCCTGTGATTACGCCTGTGCGTATGCGCTGCTGGATGAAGGCAATGGGTATCTTGTCTGTCTCAATTTGCATTCTGTTTATGTTGTGACATAAATTTAGAACATAATAGTAACTGTTAGTTTCATTTTTCTCTTGTTCATGTTTCCTCTGTTTGTGTGGAGGCAATTAAAACATTTTGTGCCCACCTCAATATTTATAACAAAATTTAAAATGTGGTAGATTGAAATTCACTACATTTTACCTGAGAAAGGTCTGGACTAGATGATTTATTTTGCTATCTCTCTCTCTCTGTATGGCAGTAGTATTACCAATGACAAATGTAATAAATACATGACTATATTTGTTTAAAAATATTAATCTTAACTGTTATGTTATAATGTTGTGTATTTTATTCAAGCCTTTATGGTTTTACAACTGAACAAATATCTATGATCATATAATGGTAGAATGACACTGACTGGTTTTATTTTTGTATAGTTAATATAATTATTTGTTTTAAAATTTGAGTTAAATTTGTAGTATGTAGTTAGTATATTCTTTAACGTGCATTGATTTTTTGTTTCAGCAATGGGCATGGGACTGTGTGTGGCTTTCATTGCATTTGTACGTCTACCAAGTCTCAAAGTTTCAACTCTTCTCCTGACAGGCCTTCTCATCTACGATGTTTTCTGGGTTTTTTTTTCCTCATATATTTTTAGCACAAATGTCATGGTCAAGGTAAGTATTTCTATACTACTTGTAAATGTGAAGCGGAATGGGAAAAGTGACTGTTTTGTCTTGTCAGCTGACTGTTGGATTTATTCTGTTAGAGGGTAAAACATCTGAACCTTTGAACACAAAATCACCTTTCTGCCCACAAAAGTTAATGAATGTTTGTTTATTTGTTGATTTTAATAAACCGAAGAGTAAGTTTTGATTAAATAGGTATTACAAAACGTAGGTATATGAATTCTCACTGGTAGCATTATCCCTTTGGCTCTTCGCAAAGCTGTCGTTGCAAACAGAAAATATTTACTGTAATTAATCAATAGAAACAAACAATTCACTGATTAGACCATAACGTACAATTTCCTCTTTCATGTATTTATACTTGGCCGACAAGAGGTCCCTTTTCCCTTTCTGTGTCACAAGTGGTTTGGTAATGCTATGTGTAAATATATTTTTGGTGTCTATTTAAATTGTTTTGCTGAAAAAATTTGTGGCCGTCACGAAGCTTCAAAACCACGTAATGGTTAAAATATGGATACCTTACTTCCAATCTAAGATCAAGATATCAGGGCTCATGCTTCTTTCCCAGTAACTTGGATTATTTGTGTTTGATGTGTCAGTATGGTGACAGCTAGCTACCTTAGCATATCTAGGTTTTTCTACCTGTTTCCAATATGTCATTTAAGCAGTTTCCAATATGTAAGTGAGGTAGTGGTTATCTTCCGTTTTCACAATCCATACTAACCTGAGTTTGACAGGGTTGTGTGACAAGAATGTAACCTCAGAATACAAGTACAATCCAGTCAGTGGCGTCACTTGTACACTAGTAGGTATGTTACGCCTGCTGGTCCTTTGTGAGTACCTACACTTTAGATGTGAAATTAGATCAGCATGATCTGTCTCCTTTCATCCACAGTCATTTCCAGGTGCAGTGCAGCACAAATTAAGGCTCGGTTTCAGTCGCCATTTTGAATTTTATTATTTTTCGCTTTTTTGGAATTCTGAAAAGAAAAATGTTAAATATGCAATTATACCTCAAATGCTATTTACATTTTGCTGCAGTACAGGCCTTGCAATCTGGCTGTTAACTTATAATTACGCAAAATTTTTTATATTCATAATTTACCTGACAAATTGGGGCGTTATTATAATTTAACAGCTAAATCACAGGGTCTGTACTCAAACGAGCCATAGAAATGTTGCTACACCTAAGAAAGTATGTGAAATATCGCCACCATATTCTGAGCACTTCAACAAAATAATGGAAACTTTAGCTGATGAGCTTTTGCCAGCCAAACTGGAATTTTTATTGTCAGTACCTTTGCAGCTGGAGCCATTTTTGAATGAACTTCAATCAAATGCACCTTTGCTACCTATTTCGTACCAGAAGCTTTTCTGCCTTCTGCAAGGCATAGCATCTGGATTTGTGAAGAAATATGTTGTCGATACTGTAAAATCTGGTTCTCAGTCGTCAAGTTTAGATGTTATTGAAATTTCTTCTCTTACGACACTTCAAAATATAAAGCTGACTGTGACTAGTTATGGGATATCGTTAGTACGCACATGCTGCAATTGCGTGATGTTTGTACTGCTCTTCATGCTACATTTCCTTTTAAACAACACATACACATGGTAACTTTGATACTTCACATAATACGTCTTTTTCTTAATCTTGCTGATATTTTGATAAGTTTGGTTTTGCTAATGATATTGCTGGTTTACACTCATGAGTGTTGGTTGCCAGGCAGGACCAAACCTGACTATCATTGTTTTCTTGTATTTACAGAGGATAGAGATACACTTTGAGTGCTGAGCACTAAGGTTATGAGTAGTCACTGTGATAGTTAATTTTAATTTGTTATTGTTTGATGAATATAGTTGAGTAAATAAGAGTGAATTGCGTTTTGAAACCAGCTGGTTTGGGTCAAATCTGTTTTTTGTAGCCATACACTGGCAAATAAATAATTGTGTTTTTCATGAGCTAGTTGTTCATTGGACACTCATAGAACCATGCAAAACGCATTTCATTATTCTCGCCATGAGGGACACAAGTCAACACCATTCAAATTAATGTTGACATACAAACCCAACATACACCTTTTTAAGCACTGGCCACTAGGTGGCTTTTTGCCTGATGATCTCAAGGACATCAAGGAGACTTGGAAAAGGCTTATAATAATTTATGACATTATCAAGAGAAAAGTAAGAGGAATTATGACATAAATAGAATGGACAATCCATTTAATGCAGCAGATTTTGTGTTATGTAGGGTGCATACCCTGAGTTTAGCCATTGATAAAAAATCTACAAAACTCTTCTATCGATTTAAAGGTTAATTTCAATTACAAAGGTTCCTCGTTCCAGTCACAACTGCACTTCGTGACCCAACTAATGGGGAATTTGTGACACCGGCTAACATTTTGCAAGGACCTTCACCTAACCTCAAATAAGGTTAATTCTGCCCGAATGTTGTTTTATGTCTATTGTGGCAATGTAGTATAATCACTCACTTGTCATTATTATTTTACCATGGCATGCATAGTGTATTTATCGACATAATTGCTAATTTCAAAGCATCTAACTGAATACCCTTCAGCATTTATTCATGAAAAATCCTAGGTACTAAGTCATAAAAATTGTGATAGGTTAGGACTCCATATTTATAATTGGTGTTTGTGTTCTAAGTGTTCAGTGTTTGTGTTCTTAGTTTGATACCCTTACATGTAAATATTGTCAGAGGGGTGTAAGCTGGCCTGGATGGATAGTTCAGCTGAACTACTAAAAGCCAATAAGAAAATTAAAAAACAAATAATAAAGAGTTCCCAACTGAAACTGAACAATTCGCAATAATCACAACTGGTTTGAGACTGAGAGGCACTGAGATAATGAGATGTTAGAACCATACCAAGGGGTAAGAATAGTAGTAGAGAAAATTTAATTAATAAAAAGGAAAAATATAAATAACAGAACATTTCCCACACACAACTACTTACATTTATTAAAAAAATTAATTGCTGTTACATTATATCAATCTGGACTGTGAAAAACAAAATACCATTTTCATTTATAATGCTTAGGATGATGAGGGAACCCTTACTTCCCTTACACTACTTAAAACAACAAAACCATGAGAACAGGTAAGGTAACTTGTAACTATAAGAAAATCCTTAGGTGTTGTTTTTAAATAAGATAAACAATGTCAACATTTCTACTAGAAGAGACAAAAGGAAGGGAAAAAAAAGAAAGAATAGCTGAGGGGAAGACTACATAATTTTAAATGCTAAATGTTACATGTTAAGTGTTACATGTGCATAACTTAACCTTGGCTACTCTAGTCTACTCCTGAAGAGAGTACATACCGACAGTCTGCTTCAAACCATATCTGACTGCCAGGCTTACCATAGTTGAACGGACTTGATACTCCATGCAACAAATGATTTTGTTTTACTCTACACTGCTAGCTCTAGGAGGAAGAAAAATATACCTTACGAGTGGACGTCCTCCTGTGGCCTGAGGCTGGACTCTCAACAATCTGCTCGATACCACGATTGAAGAGGAACTATCCCAAAATAAACACTCACGCTTCTAAAATAATCTACTGCAGACGGCAAACATTTCGGCAGGACACCCGGCCATCCAATACGGTCAACTGACTTTACAAGAGAAGAAACAAAACTGCCAACTTAACCAAGGATGTAGGTCCAACACATATGCAGTCACAGGATTGCCAACTATACTTCACGACCAAAAGATAACAAGCACAAGGCTAAGGAGAAAGAAAAAACGGAGGGAAGGAGAATAAGACCGAGAGGTTGGTGCACCTAGCAATTGTGCCTACGTGACTCGACAAACAAAGGAGGTGGGGAAAGGAGATGGAAAGAGTGCAAGGAGAACGGGGAGGAGGATATTACTAAAAGCTTTGCTCACTCGCAGCTGGCCGGATTGCATCACCCTGCGCAAGCGTTGCCCTAACTAACGCAGCACATTTTCAACAATCCTAAGGGCACCAACCCAGAGAGGAAAATCAAGCACAGCACAAAACATGTTTTTCTGACTGCGCAGTTCTACAGCGCACTACTGTAACTACTTTGCTATTTACCACGAAGTGATTACATTGCTACCCCTCCTTCACTGAAAAACTAACATAACGGGAACTAGAAAACACCGCTCAGCAATGAGAGCCATACCTACATTTAGACACTCTGATCATCTTCTAGGTTTTCCAAGTTACAAACAGTAAAGTTCTCAAAGTCCCTTTTACTTAAGTAAAATAGCTAAAGGTTTAACACACAGGTCCTAAGAAGAAAAGGAAGTGAGAAACAAGAAAATACTATTTGTGACAATATACATTCTTATCCATGTGTAATCTATCTTCTTGTAAGTACTATAAAAAATTCATACAAATGTTCATTAGTTATTTATTTATTATTAAGAGTATAAAGAGTGATAGTGTATCTTCAGCTACCTTATTAGCGATAAGTTACATTAACAATTAGTGCATGATTTAGTTTTGTTTTCACTTACTGTTATGTTTACAGCAATGTTGTATTTTACTGTTTATTAAAAATGTTGTAATCACAGTGTGACTATTGAGGAGAAACACCCTAGCATCTGCCTTAAGGGGGTGGGTGGGGGGGAAGTCTGTGCCATGTCAATTTTTCCTTAGTTAACCTGTTTTTTTTTTTAAATTTAATATTCATTTAATTGTTTTGTTAAAGGAGAACAAGTCTATCAATCTAATATTTTTCTTATTCTCTTTTCACTGTGTTGTAAAGTATTTGTTGCCTTTTACAATTTGTTTTAAATATTAACTTTTATTATTTCGGCCCTACATGCATACGGATCTGCCTTGCTGTCTTGACCGGCACTCTTTTTGCTAGCTTCTTGTCTCTGAAGTTGTATTTTCACCCCAGATGTAATGGTAATTATTGCTGGTCACGCAGCCATCCTACAAAGTTTACCCATGCCTAGTTTGTGTCTTGTATGACTCCCCACACCATTCTGTTCCTCTGAAAGTGCTTCTTTCAGTGCTTTTGAAAGTAAATTATTTCCAGTTTAAACTGTGCTATGTCCAGTCACATGATGGGTTTTGGTCATGTTGACCCTCGTGCACCACCTCTTGAGTGTTTTTTAAACCTTCCTCACCTGTACGAGAACTTCTACACCGTTGGTTTACCACCATTATATGTTTAACTACCTTGTGTGTGCCAGATGTGTGTTTTTGGGTGAGAGTGCTTTTACATATGTAACACGGATTACATTCTGGTTTAGGATGTAGTCACGCTTGGCTATTCTAGTTTTCTATTCTATATATAGATTTAGCAGCGTAGTTTCCTTTTTTTTTGGGGGGGGGGGAATGTAGCAAGTAAAGTCAATTATCTACAACTAGCTTCAAGATGAAATCTACAAAGTGTTTCTTCACCCTCATCTTCTTAAGTGTTACCACAGCGAGAGAACGTTCCCTTTTTTTTTTCTTCGAACAGTTACTAAATTTTTCTGTGTTTTTGCCTCTGTTCACAGACTATCATTGTCTATATAAAACTATTCTCTTAAAGTTTATTTGTAAGCGCCACATTTCTGAAATAATGTAATTTAAAGTGCACATTCATTATTTAAAAATTGTGTAAATGAATACGTAAAGTTTCATATAAAATTACTGGCACTTGAACCAATGTTTTATTTATTTATATACAGTGAACTCTCGATAACTCGGACTAAAAGGGGGGAGAAGCTGTCCGAGTTATGATTTGTCCGTGTTCGTGGGGCGTCCGGGGAGGTGGGGTAATCAGTCATTAATCACAAGAAACGTGAGGAAATCAGTACGCTATCATTTCTACAAGCAAAAGAGGCAGTAATATATACTGCTCTGTATGTTTCAATTTACAGGAGGGGATAGTGGGGAAATTATCACTGTAACGTGGAGAACTATAAAAGAAAGAATGTCAAACAATCTGGGCCGGCAGATTATTTTTTATTTTTTTATGCTACTTCTGCCTGATCTTTTTTTTATCTATGCTAGAAGCTGATACCAAGGCACCCTTCTACCACATAAAAGTTCTCACCCCCTTCTCTCGTCTGGCTGACGACAGTCTATGTGCGTGTGTGTGTGAGAGATAAGCTAGGGTGGTAGAGCGCGAGCAGAAGTAGTCAAGGTCAACCGGTACAGTCTCAGTAGTAATACAAACACAGCACGTGACCACACGCAACTCACGAGATGTTCACGTGAAAAATTGCTCAACATCAACATGTCACAGTGTCTGCAGCCAACTGCTGGTTTCCTACGAGAAATTGTATTTTTCTAGGGC
This sequence comes from Medauroidea extradentata, assembly GCA_003012365.1. Classification (NCBI taxonomy): domain Eukaryota; kingdom Metazoa; phylum Arthropoda; class Insecta; order Phasmatodea; family Phasmatidae; genus Medauroidea; species Medauroidea extradentata. The sequence goes on from PNEQ01034602.1 coordinate 8,793, forward strand.
CTCTTTGTTAGAATACGAGGCCAGGAGCAACGTAAATCTCAATCTACCTTTCCTCCTTTTTTTTGTTTAGTTGAAGTCTACGGCCATGGTTGAAGAGATAAAGTGCGCTTGTAGTCCTCCCTTCATACTATCTTACATTGGCTGCATCGTCGTAGATCAGTGACATCTTTAGACACACTTTACACTTAAAATAAATTTCACAGATACCATCAACATTAATAGGAACTCAATAAAAGCCCATTCATTTTAATAATTTAACACACAGAACTTGCCAGATATTTTACTGTGGGATTATTAAAGGCTACGTAGCGATGAGCAACTTCTTTTAAAGCTTAACACTGTTTTAAAATAAATGTGATGGATTTAAACGAGGCAGGCACAATTTTCTTATGATTTTTGACCAAAAAATTATTTAATTAAAATTAATTTTGTTTTTTGAAATTCTGTCTGAGTTACCCGAAGTACGGGACATTGAGGTCCGAGTTATCGAGGGTTCACTGTGTATATATATACAACAGCCCCTCGAAGTAGTGCTGTCCAAATAACGCTTTTTTGAAGCAACAACCAGAATTAATTAGGGTATAATTCAAAGTAACGCGGCCAGTATTTGAAGTACCGCTCATTTTCGTACGTCGTATTTTTCAGTTTTCATCTTGTGCGTAATTTTAATAATCGTACATTTGTTTTACCAAATACATACATAAAATGTAATGTACATATAGGCTGACAGTATTTAAATATGTACGCAATATTGTAGGCCTATGTATTCAATCACACCCGCTCAATCATCGCCGTGTGCGCCCAGTACATATATATGTTCACTTATTTAATTTGTGTTCGCGGCAAGGCAGAGTGAACAGCATAGAAAATATGGTGAACCATAGACAAATAGGGGCTACACCTACGCTTTCAAGCCACGCCTGCCTCAAAGTGGCCAATGAAATGACTCGTAGCACTTGTGGCTCGCCAGCGCATGTTTCTGGCTGTTCTGAGATTACAAAGGCTCTAATGTTTACATGAGTTTGGTTTACGGTAAAAGTGAATTGTAAGTGCAAGTTAACATAGTTTTGATTACGATGATGAGCAAATGTGCCAGGCCATCATCCGAGGATGGAAAAGCTACGCGAAAACGCTTTACTTTGGACTTTAAATTAAATTTGTTACAAAGAATTGATTCTGAAGAGCGGCAAGTTGATGTAGCCAACTCGCTAGGGATAACAGGATCTACAGTGCGGACAATTATAAAACACCGGGATAGCATTTTAGAGGCCGGGAAGTTGAGTGTTCCATTACAAGCTACGCAGCTTACGAAGGCAACCCCGAGCATAATGGTAGAAAAGGAGAAATTACTTTCCATTTTCGTCGAGGATAATGCGCAGCGCAGAATTCCTTTGAGTGCTGATATCATCAAAGAAAAGGCACGGAGCCTGTATGAAGATTTAAAAGAATCATTCCCTGAGGAAGATGTGTCATTCCAGGCCAGCAATGGATGGTTCAACAATTTTCGAAATCGTGCGAATCTTGACAGCATATCAACAAAAGGAGAGGCTGCTAGTGCAGATACCATAGGTGCACAAAACTTTAAAGTCGAACTGAAAAAAAAATTTAAGACGAATTCTACACAGATCATCAAATAATAAACATGAATGAAACTGGTTTGTTCTGGAAACGACTTCCCAGGAAAACTTTTATTTCCAAAGACGAAAAGTCAGCGCCAGGTTTCAAGGTGTCTAAAGAACGGCTAACATTGTTATTAGGCGGTAATGCTGCAGGTGACTTCAAGCTTAAGCCTCTTTTAGTTTACCACTAGGAAAACCCAAGGGCCTTGAAAAGAATGTGGATAAGTCCCAGCTTCCAGTTGTATGGAAAGCAAACCAAAAATCTTGGGTAACACAAGCTCAGTTCCTAGAATGGTATGCAAACCACTTTGGCCCTGCTGTTGAGAAATACCTCTCAGATAAAAATTTGGCAAGGAAAGCTCTTCTCATCATGGATAATGCCCCAGGTCACCCAAGCAAAGAAACACTTGAAAACCTGGTTAGTTTTGTGGAAGTTGTTTACATGCCACCAAACACAACTTCACTAATCCAGCCCATGGACCAAGGGGTAATTTCTACTTTCAAGAGCTACTACATGAGGAAAGTTTTAGCTGAAGCTGTCAGAGTTACCAATGGGGAAAATGCTCCTAGCCTGCAAGATTTCTGGAGAACATTTAACATCAAGGATGCTGTTCACTACATTTCTTGTGCTTTTGGCAGGAATTAAAAGTGAAGATGATGAATGGTGTATGGAAAAATATTTATGAAGACTGTGTACACGATTTTCATGGATTTGAAGATATGAAAGAAATTGATGAGCAAGTTGTCGCCCTTGGAAACAAAGTAGGACTGGATATAGCAATGGATGACCTGAAAGAAATGATAACTGATGAGGCTGAAGGTCTTAGTAATGAAGATTTAATGGCAATTGCTGAGCATCAAGAACGTGCATACAATATCGAAGGTGAAGTCAGTGTCGTTCAGCCCAAACCTGTGACAACCTTGACACCAAAAACTCTTAGTGAGGTATTTGAATTTTTTGAGATGGGTTTTGAGGTACTGCGGCAAAACGACCCCGACATAGAGAGGAGTGCTATCGTAATCAGAAATGTGGAAAGTAGTTTCAATTGTTACAAACTTTTGTACAACGAGGGTAAAAGGGCAGCAAAACAGAAAGCAATTGACTCGTTTTTCAAGAAAAAACCGAAAGTGGACTATGACGACAGCACTGTGGGACCTTTACACATGAAAGACTAACACTTAGGTGTAAATTTGTACAGCAAACATGCACTTTTCGAGGTCAAAAAACTAATTAAATTTTCTAACATGCACTCTTATGGCAGTACCTTATTTGATTAGAGCTGTTTTGATTAGCACTCTACTTTCTTGGAACACATTACAGCGCTACTTTGAGGGGCTGGTGTGTGTGTGTGTGTGTGTGTGTGTGTGTGTGTGTGTGCGCACGTGCGTGCATGTGTGTGTGCACGTGCATGTGTGCGTGTATGTGCACATGTGTGTGTGCACGCGCATGCATGTGTGTGTGCATGTGCGTGCATGTGTGTGCACGTGCGTGCGTGTGCGTGTGTGTATATATATATATAATATATATATCTGTTTATCTTAATTCCTAAAGGCAACTTACCTCTGAGTTAACTGTAAAGATAACTGTTCTATGAGTCACAGTTTATCCTCATTAAGGTAGCAGGTTTGTTTATAGTGACGTGGTTACACCTTTAGTTGGTGTTGGTGCGTATTGAGCCTGAGTTCTATATAATCCCTGTTTTTTAAATTATTATATTTTGTATTCAGTAACCAAAGGGTCATAGCAGTGCCACAGATTCTGTTTGGCTCAGACCACAAACCAGGGCTCTTTTATTGTTTGTAACAGCATGACATTTGTAGGCTTAGTAATTGACTTGAGGATGCAGTCAGATTTTCTTGACCCTCTACTGATCTACATTCATTTAAATTTATATGGCTGCTGCAGTAACATTTTTTTGGCCTTACATCAGTTTCAACAACATCCACAAAATTTTATTGGTTTTTATTTCACCTTCCTATTGATCATTCGTTTGATGCCTTATTTTGACATCATCACTTACAGAGTGAACAATATTTTGCGGCATTGTACCTCTCACAAATGAAACTACCATAAAACTATTAATTTTGGGTGCTGTAAATATTGGCAAACAAAATGTGCAATTCTGTGCTAGTCAAAAAGTCGATGAGCATCCTTCCTTTTTTTTTTTTTAAACTAACCTCTCAGACAGCAGACAAGTGATATCAGGTCTAGGTACACAATGGTGGGAAAACAGTGTGTGTTTTCTCTCATCACTGCATCATCTGACATAAATTTCTTTCACTTCTACAGTATATCAACCAACCATAATTTTACTTTTGCCAATTATACTACATATGCTGTGTAATGGTTTGTGGGGAGGTGAGAGAATTTTACAGCCCTTTAACAATGAGGGATTACGAGCAGTTGAGGGTGAAGTGAGATGAAGGGATATTATAAAATACATGCCCAAGTCAGGATACAATTGCACAATATTTTCCCCCATAGACAGCGCCTGTGCTATGGAGGCCGGCAATGGGCTGTTGTATTCAGGGCTTCTACTGTACATAAATTTCTTAGAATTTGTAATGGTTGCTGGTTTTTCGTGAAATGCAAGCTTAAGGGCATTGCTGCTTGGAAAACAGAAACATTTTTAAACTGCACATAGTGCATTTTAGAATGGCTCCACTGTGGTTACTTGCTTGAAGTTACGTGTCGTGTCAGTAAAATTGGTAGTTGCAACTGCATTTATGAGGCATTTGTGAGGACTTTTTGAAGTTCATGCACACTTTCAGAACATGCAGTTTAAGTGATATTATCAGTGAGGAAGAGAATGAAAATAAAAGCTTTACTTCATGACTTAAAGCACTTATATTACTGATTTCACCAATTTGTTAAGTGCAATTAGGTTTTGTATAGAAATGTTTCATGTTGATATAAAACTTTGTTTTGTTCTAGGCAACTACTGATTGGTAAAGGTCCTGGGATTTTTTTTTTTTGTTTACTTTGTATGTGTTCTCATGGAAATTTCTATGAAAATTATTTGTAAAAACTATTTTACCTGTGCATTACAATTTTTTAGTATTATTGTGTTGTTTGATATCCTGCCTCACTCAACCAATATTTTTTTTACAAATCTATAGCATATGACTATTTTAAATGTAAGTGAGCTGCTAAATCTTTCCTCATATCCTCAACCTTGTATTTTACATTAACAAATATTGTTCTCACCACCAACAGAACTGTGTTAGTTATTTTATTAACTTTGTATCTGCTTCGTCTGGTTTGGCTATATTTACACTTCAGTACATTATAATTCATCAGCTAGGCTTTGAATGAGTTTTCTCAAATTGAAATTATTCTTTTCGTGGTATTCGCACCACCTTTGCTCATTTGTATTTCATTCCAGGGCAAAGGATTATTTAATCTTATATTAATATGTATTTGGGTGCCTGGATGCTCAAATTTGGCATCAAATTTTACCACAGATTGAATGTGTCCACAATAAAAACGTGCAATCATTCCTCTTTCATGCACACTTGTAATTATTTTATTTGTTACTGCTACAGCCTTATCCGCGGACTTCGTATCCGGGGTTGGAAATTGAGGGAAAAATTTTTATATATGTATATAAAATCCTTACGAATTTGTATTTTCGCGTGCGCTGCGCACTGTGTACCGCATGAATTAGTAGCGCGTCACTCGCCGTGCACGAGAGCAGCTAGTCTTGTGTTGTCAGCTCCTGTTATCTGCTTCATTAAGCAGTGATCTAGGTCAGGTGCATGTGGTTATCGTTAGCATGATGCGGTGCAGGTGCGAGCAGCAAAGAAGCGATGCTGTGTCTAATGTTCTGGCAGTGGCGGTATTTCACTCGCATACGTCCTGTCGCTCGCCGCATGCTTCTTAAACAAAATGATTTGATATATCCCATGGGCCACATCGCCTGCTCGCAAACTGCTTCCATGCAGCAGAACACACACGTGTATTTTATTATATTGTCTTGTTTGTCCGTTTGCTGCCCACACGTAGGGTACGACCTTGAAGTGCATGTAAAGTATGCAATTATACACAATTTCGTGGCCTGCAGCGTAATGTTTCCTAAAAAGAAAGACTGTAGAGATTCTTTTAAACCGAAGAGAGATCACTAAATTCTTTGTTTGACTGACAAAATGAAAATGCTACATATAATAAAAGACAACATGTCTGTTGCAAGAGTTGGCCGCAGGTACAGGGGAAAAAAAACGTGTGTTTCATTTGTGTGTCACGAAATAAAGCACGACAAATAAGTACAATTGCTAGTACTGCACCGAAAACGGCAGAAAAAATTGTGCCAAGTTAATTTAAGTGTAATCAGTGCCGCTGCATTTAAATAAAGATCACTCAAACTTTGTCCTTAACCATATTTACAGAGGTTTAAAAAATTTTTATTTCTGTGCAGGAAATAAATTGCCCTAAGGCTATTTTAGTGTACTCAGCGATGCCATATTAAAAACTAAACTGCTAACATCGTTAGGCGGCCTGCTGGTGAAGGGTATGTTTGTATGTGTGAGGTGAAAATTGATGAGGTGCTACAAGCGATCCCAGCCGGCACATGTATTGTGATATCGTCACTATGGCCAAAGTCGTAAATGCGCGCACAGTGTTCCCGCCGCAACACTTTTATTGTGGGACTTCAAGCGGTGACGCTATCATTTTATTGAACGTGTCACTGTAGCAAAGTCCAATGTACTTGAATAGCTCAATTTCGTACAAATCCATTACATGTAACTTGAGAAACAATGAAAAAGCTAATTTTAGTCAAGTTTGCGTGCTATAAAATATTTCCAGTGTGTGTGGTGTCTGAAGTCACATTCACAAGTAGTGTAAAGCGTGTTTTCTTTTAGTAGATAAGCTTTGTGGACACACGTTTACTGGTCTCTGTCTTTATGTTTGTAATCCTATTCTTTTCTGTAATTTATATGCATGTCTTAAAAGCAAAAAATAGTTATAGAGCAAAATATTAACAGCTATGAAGTCATAGTTGTGCTTTTTCCACTGTTGTTTTATGTGTTTGGCTGACACAGATATAGTAAGCATTACATGTGAGAAATAGTGTTATCAAATACAATTCTATCCACTCTTGTGGCGACACCCCTCTTCGCACAGCGCATGTCCTTGGCAGTGTAGGGTGGAGAGCTAACGTGGCGTATCAGGCTGTGCCGTGTTACATCAGGCAGACCGCTTGGCTCTTCGTGTGCTGTTGCCAAGTCTTCGCGGCCTCGCAGTGTGGTTGCCGCTGTATCTTAACGCGCCGCATTGTACACGTGACATGGCATTTTTATGATTTTTAAATGTTGTGGACACTTTATGAACGTATTAAAGTTCTGTACCGCACACAAATATATTAGTACCTGGATTTGGGGTTATTATTTTTTTTTATATAAATGCACATGGTGGTTTATGTAGGTTAGGTTATTAAGGTGTCTTAAATATACGCAGATAGGCGGTACAAAAAAATATAACATCTAAGTCATGCCAGCTCTTTGTCTGTATGTATCTGCTGTCAGTATAAATTTGTTCTCTAGCTCCTATTTACTGGAAAGTCATGGAATAATCAGCAGCTGTCAAGCTGCTGATCTAAGGTGTGGTCTCCATTGACTTTATAATCAAAGCTGTGGCCTCTTGCTATGAATTTGAAAATAGTACACTAGCTCGGGTTCCTAGGCTGCTACATTTTAACTCCCAGCCAGCGAAATGATATAGCACATATATCTTCTTGCTTTCATGCAGCTATACTACCTTTTCAAACTTTATTTTCTTACATTCCCTTTGGTGAGTCTCACAAGGTAGCAGACATGCCTTTTGTGTATCTTGAGGCTTCTGTCTTGTCTTATTAACCAACAAATGCTAAATATGTTTCAATTTTTTTGAACCACAGTGACTGTTAGGCTGCTAGTTGAAAGTCGTCATCTCTACAGACTGACAAAACTTCACCAGTATACAGGATGCCTCTCAGCTCCATACATAATAAATAGCCAATTGCATGACACCAACAAACTTTAATCCTCCTCCTACTAATCAAATTCCTGTTTGAGAGATAAAGTATTGTTCAACCAATTAAAATTTTACTACTTACTGGGAAACCCGTTATTTACTCTTTTCAGTGCGACACAGTGAAAAGTTAACTAGCGGGAAAATGTAAATTAAGGAAAATCTTAAAAAACTCATTCAGCTTACCTTATCATGTAATGTGTTTTCAGTTATTTAGTAAACATTTCTATAGGTAAAATCAAAATTATACTAGCTAATGCATTCAAGCAATGTATTTATCATAATTTGTCACTTAAAAGTTGTTATAGTGTAAGTTAAAAATATTTGAATTTAAAATACTTCTAATGGGAAGAGTCACTGCATGGGCACCTGGAAGGGAACATCAACTTTCTTTTTTTTATTCGTATTACATTGGACCTGTATTACCACCACTAAATAAAGGCCTGAATAAACTTTTATTACATTTTTTCCAGGATTTGGCCTGGAAAGTTGTGTAAAAATAAAATTTTGTATTGAAAACGGTGAACCTTACAACCAAAAGTGTGAATACAAAAGTTACGAGCAGCATCAAATGAAAAGAAAGCCCCCTCACTTTCTACTAATTTAGTTATTTCTCGTTTCTACTAACCTGTACCTTCCTTCTTTATTATTAGGCATATGAATAAAACCACATAGTTGCTGCATGCCTACCCTGCTGTTTTGTGGGTTTTATTTGTCTATATAGTTTTCACACAATCTTTTAGCATGGTTTTGGAAATTGATGCACTCAGTGAGGTAATATTGGCCCACAATTTTTACCATTGCTGCCCAATCCCTTTGGGATTCGATGCACGCTTCTTTAAGACCCTGAGATGCATTAGGTCTCACCCTGCTACCAGACCCACATATTGAACTTGGGTGAATGATGGGAATTTGGAGCTGCGGAGGTAAATGAGCATTCTCAAGTAAACATACCGAACTGTGACTTCATCACAACATAGTTTCAGCTTTCGAAAATATAGGCTGATATGGCTATTGAACCCGATAATTGGTTTATGTGCAGAATGTTTGCGGTGTGTAAACTGTGTTTATGTCCTCACACTTGTTTTCTACATCTGGATGTGGTCTGACTCATGGTAGAATGTTATCTATATTGCCTTATTATAGTTGCTGTCCTATCTCACTCAACTCATTCCCCTTTGGCCAATTCTGCTCATCTTTCTTTCCTTCCAGTCAATAAATATAGAGCCTAGCATCCAGTATTCTTGTCTGTCTGCCCCCCCTTCCCACTCTCTCTCTCTCTCTCTCTCATTCATCCTTAGTGGTCATGAGAAACGTTCAGTGTAAGAAGTAGTAGAATAATACATATTAGCTTTGAGTAGTTGTGGCATTTGTGTATTCATAAATTGTATTTTGTGTAACAATGAATGCAGAAATGCATTAGCAGAGTGTCTACTAGTCTTGAAAGTCACTGAAGTAAAAAAACAAGTCATGCAATGGTCTAAAATGTTCCTAAAAAGTCACGAATTCACTTAGCATCTGTGAACGAAAAATAATTGTTTTCCAAGCATTGACATTTTCTGTTTGTCAACCTATTGTTTTGCTCATAGCTTAAAAGTCACTTCAAAAGTAGTTCTTAATGAAACTGCTTTAATTTTCAAGAAATTACCGACTTTATTTTCTGTTCTAAAGATAAATTCAAAAAGCTAACACAAAACAACCACATTCCTGAAAAGAAAATAATGTCCACATTTGTATTCAGATCAAGTGTTTAATCCAGTAGACATCCTGTTTTGTCAAATTTTATTCTTGTTTCTACTTTCCAATTCTCTGCTGTAGTTTTATGTACTCCATATGTAAATAAAGACAACCTTTAAATAGCTCAAACCTCGGCTTAAACAGTTGTACAGTACCACCTTTTGGTCGTAAAATTGCTTTATTGTACTTGTGTATGCTAATCAGGTGAATACAATAATGTAAGACCTGTATATAAATGTAAACGATTCTACTTTGAGCATAGGGTTCTAAAATTTCCAGAAAAATTGGTGAAAGGAAAAAACCAGGAAAAAATCTGTTTTTTTTTTTCCAAAATTTTCCAGAAAAATTAGAAAACCTGGAAAATTTAATTTAAAATCATTGTGAAACTATACTAAACCTGTGGTGGCTAAACAATGTATAGTAACTTACATAAAGCAATTTAAATAAGGAGAAAAGCAGAGAACTGGCCTGTCTGATTTGTTCTGAACGTGTACTTACTTACGAGCAAGGCATATGAATGTGGAAAGAAGGCAAACATAGGAACATAACAGTTTTAAGATAAGGGGAACTACAGAAGCATCACATTACTGTAACTTAAGTAACTTGTTTACTAGTAATAAGGAACACACACAATCATAAGTTGTAACAGAACACCTGGCAAACAGCAATCAGTATCAAATTTCTCATGTCAATTATGTGTCAAAAAAACTGTGAATCATAAAGTTGATAAGTGTAAAACAACAGCAAAGTACACCACTCTGCCAGTTGATACAAGCAGCAAGGTAATTATTTATTAATTATCTTAGGGTGTTAGTTGTGAATTTGAACTAAATAGGGTTTTTTGTTATAATCAAATTTCTATTCCTGGCAAATATTGTAAGTAGTGTATGAATATGTGTTTGACAACTATTTCTGGTTAATTCATGTGCATATTTTTTATTTTACTGCACCAAATTTTTTGTTGTTCTTTTTGAAACTTTCCCTTACAATTACTGATTATTTTATTTTTGTGGTGCTGATAGGCCCGAATGTAAATACATTTAACTTCCAGATTTGTAAGTCAGAAATTGTAAGAATTTTTTACCTGTTTCCCATTTTCACCAAGGAAAAAAAACAATTTTTCCCTGTTTTTTCCCCGAATTTTC
>PNEQ01034602.1:19400-42262 GCA_003012365.1 Medauroidea extradentata
TTTTTTTTTTTTTTTTTTTTTTTTTTTTTTTTTTTTTTTTTTTTTTTTTTTTTTTTTTTTTTTTTTTTTTTTTTTTTTTTTTTTTTTTTTTTTTTTTTTTTTTTTTTTTTTTTTTTTTTTTTTTTTTTTTTTTTTTTTTTTTTTTTTTTTTTTTTTTTTTTTTTTTTTTTTTTTTTTTTTTTTTTTTTTTTTTTTACTCAATTTCACCATTATGAAGATGAGAATGGTTATTAATGACAGAAGATAAAATAGCTGACATGACAGTTAATAAGATTAAGTAATTATTAGAGAATGTGGAGGATCGACGGAAAATTTGACTGTTTGCGAGACTTAAGTGTGCTCTGATGAGAGCTGTATGGCTTTAACACATGTGTGATTCGTCAGAAAATTGTACTTACGTATCACAATTGGGATGTCTAATTATAAAATGCGAAACAAATAAATTTTTGGTGATAAGTTTGCCCAATTTTTTCCGTGAATTCCTGATACTTCTAACAATATATATTCTACACGATTCTGGCAAACAAAGGGAAAGAAAAATTTATTTTTAAAAAAATAAAATTACATCCAAAATTACATATTTTGTGTCAAAAATAAAAAATATATACTATGTTCTACTGCAATGTGTTTTTTACAGTCATTATAAAAAATATAACTACTGGTATGAATAAACTCTAACTTTCATAAACATTCACTGCAAGTACATGGCAAAAGTTAGACCTGTTTGTTGTAAATATATTTGTTTGAAATAAAATAACTGTTGTAACAGTAATTAAAAACACTTTTCAACGACATGTTTTCGTATAATAATTTCTGATAGCATTAAAAAATTAATAGGATCTCATGAATTAAATAATTTTTCATTATTATAAACTAGTTGTATAAAATTCCAATAATCTTTCGTATCTTTCATAATCTTAAAGAAAGGGTTTGGTAATCATTAAATCTCTATGAATTTCATAGGAATAAATTTATAAGCATAAAAACATTTTTGTTAATCACTAGAAATATCTGAGGACAAAAAAAAATAGTTTTTGAAACCTGATAAATTTTGAACTTCTAAATGGTGTTGAAAAACTTTTCCAAAATAATTTAAATAACTACAATCGTTGAAATTAACTAAATCTGTGAAAATATCTCATATTGCCAACATAAATTTTGAATTTACTAAATTCTTTCAAAAATCAAAAGTAATTTAAACAAGAAGTTACCAGCATAATTGGTAAGTCTACTTTCCTCAAAAAGGATGCAAATTATCCCTGAAAGTTAAAATTGTTTACATATACCAAGGTAGTATTAATTTAGATATGCGTTGAAGAAAATATACTAGAGATAAGACAGCTTACTAAGTAATTTTCACGTACCAAGTTTTATAAAATTAGAGATCAAATTTTATGAGAAATCATTATAACCTAAAAATAAAAATGGCTGCCATTTTCAAAATATTACCAAAAGATGAACGAACTACACAAATGTCCATTCAACTAACTAAATAGAATATGCATGCCAAGATTAATGAAATTTGGACATATGTTCTTACATAAGTCATATTATGCTAAAATAGAAAAACTTATGCCATTATAAAAATATGAACACATGATTAATGAAATACACAAAATTCAAGCTATTATGCTAAGTAGTATATGTGTAGTAAGTTTAATAAAGTTAAAAAAAAATATGTATATCCTCAGATATGTCAAATAATTATAAATAACAAAATCCACTACCGTTTGAAAAATAGTAACATAAAGTGAACAAAAAATGCAACTAAAAGTCAAGTCTAATTTATCAGATGTCAAATTAAAATGATGGCTGCAAATATGGAAAAAATAAAACAGGATGAATTAAATTTACAAAAGACAAGTCAGCTTACCAATTTGTACGTGTACAGTAAACTCCCGGTAGTTCACGCCCCGATTAATAGCGGAATCTGACATGTCGCAGGTCAAACCATGTCCCACAGTCAAAAATTAATAATTGAAAAATAAATTAATGGCCGAGAGCTGATAATGGTGATTATGCATTATAATTCGCAAACTAAGCAATGGGCGGAAAAAATGCTCGGTGTAGAAAATGTCAGCAATAAAATTCTTAACAAGATATCCCCGTAGATTATTTCTCTATCTTGTACGGTTTTTAAGTTGTCAGACAGGAGACTTGAGAAAATCCACCATCCAGTGCGACTCGGCTGGAGATTGAACTCGGCATTTGTTGAAGGCAAGCACTCTGCCTCTGGCCGCTTGGGCTAGACCACCGTTGCTGGGAAGGGCAAAGCGAGACAAGAATACCCGACGCAAGACACCCGGATAACCGGGAGGGGTGGAATACAAGCGCTAGTAATGACAGATGTGATATGTTAGTCGGAAGGGGGGAAGTCACGTGGCCTTGAGTAGTTCAGTAATTTCCCGGCGGCAAACATCTCGTGGTCGCGTGTGTTGATGAGAGGAGGCAAGTCAGTATTGACCTTGAGTTACTGAAGCTGTGTTTTTTCAGTCTGTTTTGTTCACGCATGGTATAATGTCATAGGAACAAAAAAACTCATTCTATATAAGATAAACTGAAAATAATTGATTGTGTGAAAAAAGGTGAGACGAAAGCGAGCATAACACGTGAGTGCGGTATTCCTGAATGTAAAATCAGAGGGTGAATGAAAGAGGAACAGAAACTAAGAAATGTTGTGAATGTTATAGAAAGTGATGTAGGGTTGCAAAGAAAAACAGTTAAGTTAGGTGAAGATAGTGAACTGGATGAATGCCTTTACAGGTGGTTTTTAACTAAAGGAAGCGAAGGTGTACCATTGTCTGGGCCTATTTTGAAGGCTCAAGCTGTAAAGTTTCATAACGATTTGCATGGGAACACTGACTTCAAAGCTTCAGAAGGGTGGTTTTTGCGATGGAAAGCTCATCACGGAATACAGCAGACAAGCATCGATGGCAAAGCTCGATCATCTGATAGTGTGTCTGCAGCACAATTTCCTGCACAGCTGTACAAGGTAATGAGTGAAATTGTTTTGAGAGATGATCAGGTGTATAACTGTGACGAGACAACTTTGTATTTTCAGCTACTTCCGACAAAATCTCTAGACTTTCAAAACTCAACAAATAAGTCGGGATTAAAATAGAAAAAGAATGAAGTTACTCTTTTTGCCATCAACAAATCAGGCAGCCACAAACTTAAACCACTGTGCATCGGAAAAAGTCGAAGTCCAAGATGTTTCAAGCATGTAAACATGAAGTCGTTGCCAGTTATGTACGTGCACGCAAAAAATGCATGGATGACGGCCGAGGTATTTTCCAAGTGGAAGAGTTTGTTCCGTCAGTGAAAAGCCACCTGCGGTCACTCAACCTCGAAGAAAAACACATCCATCTGCTTATTTGCTGCAGTCACGAGATTGAAATATAAAATTTGTATTTTTGCTGAAAAATACCACTGCGCTGATCCAGCCCCTTGACTAGGGTATTATAAGAGCATTTAAAGCCCACTATTGACTAGAAATTTTCAGCGCAATTGTAAGTTCTGACGGTGACATGGAGGCTTATCTTAAATCGCTTAACCTCAAAGGGGTAGCATATTCCGCGGGACTAGCATGGCAAAGTGTTACCCAAGCAACCATTCAGCATTGTTGGAAAAAGTGTTCTTTTTTCCATCAGCGAGACGAAGAACTTAGACAATGATGAGCCGTTGCTGGGATTTGGTAACAACGATGTACAGGTTGACTCCAACGTAACTTTGGATGACCTAGTGAACTGGGCTGAAAGCAACAGTAGTGATCCTGTGTCTGAGATAATTTACGATCAAGACATTATTGCAGCTGTGCGGGACAAGAATGATAGTGAGGAAGAGGAATGTGAAAGTGAAGTGGACGAAACTGAAGTACCAAGTGTAAGGCAAGTAATCAACAACACCCCAAAATGTAAATGTAAAATAAAGAGCAGTTTTTTATTTACTGTCTGTCCCATTCCATGCTGTGCGGTCTTGATAAGAGCAGGAGCAGTATAGTATTGGTGGGTGGGGTAGTTAGTTGAAGTATAATTTGAAGTATAATTCTAGAAGGGGGAGAGGTAGGAGAAATAGTAAGGCGTGGACATGTGTAGGTTGGAGTAGGCGGAAACACGATGCTGCAGGGCCGGGAATGCGCACATGTTGCGCAATACTCTGGCAGAGCGTGAGTCATTGGACTCGGCAGCGATGCTGCGTGCGAGGCAGGGTAAATAGCACAGTGTTTAAACATTACACTCCAGGATCTTCCCATTTAGCATGGGGCGCTTACACAAACTGTGACTTCATTCTTGATTTTTTATCGTGTTCTACTGTACTGTATTAATTAGTATTTTACTGGGCATCTGTACAAATGTTTTCTTACAGCTTTAACTTACAAGCAAATTTTTATTGGATAGTTCATGTGTTGTACTATATGCTGATCTCCTAACATTGGAATAATGGTTTAATATTAAACAGTAAGAGTAAAACAGCTCGCTTATTTTTAACCTTTGCTGAAGAATTCACAGTGGTCCTTTATTTACATGAACCATACTGTACCAATTTTGCCGTGAGGTAGTAAACAAGCCCCTGAAATGTATTTTTTTGTAGTGGCCTCCCGACCTTTAACGAGATGGTGGGGAATCTTATCACTTTCCGACCCGTAGCACACACACTCTGCAACTCAACACAGTGTTTGGTGGAATAAATTCACGCTTTGCCTAGGAAACGTGGTACTTGAGTCACTCTTGCTAGAGTGTATGTGCCGTATTAAAACCCTCTTTTCACATCTTCAGTTTCCGTTTCACGGATGTTTCGTCATTGATTTTATGAAACCTCCTATGTGCCAAATGATAAATAGTATATTAAAAGTTATTTTCTCTGTGCCTGTGCTTCTGCTACAGTTTACACAAATGGATAGAAATTTTGCTTTTATGACATTTTACTATAGTTACTAACAAATACCATAACACTGTTAGTGTTTGTATGTTTTTTTGTCTCTCCCAAAAAATTTGATTTGAACACATAGGGGATTTCATAAAATCAATGACGAAATATTAAATGACAGTAAAAAAAAATTCTGAAAAGTAAGGATCTGAACGATTTAACTTATTTAATTTATCAGCATAGTATATTAACAGAACAGTGCTTAGCGACCCTTTAGAGCACAGGTATGGTTTTGTGCCGTATGACCTAGATCTTTTCGAAACATCGCGGTTATGCAACAACGCGGGAGAAAGATATGTTCCCGGACAGCCGCGTTAAATAGGGAGTGTACTGTATTTTAAATATGATGAAATTCTGAACAATATTTATTGAGATGTGACATACTGTGCCGAAAAAATTTTAGTGGCCACATGCACAGGCTGAATGAAATACATAAAAAGTCAGCTTTGTATTTAATATGTGTACCAATTTTGATGAAATTCTGAAAATTATTTCCTAATATATGTAATACTATCCGAAAAATATAAAAATGGCTACCATTTGGAAAATATAAACACTAGAAGAACAAAGTATTCAGTCAAGTCAGCTTTGAATGCAACATGTGTACTAAGAGTGCTGAAATTATATTAAAAAAGCCTAATGTACATAATACTATGCTAAAATTGTAGAAATGGCTGCCATTTTTAAAATATGAACTCATGATGAACGAAATACACATAAGTAAAGTCAACTTGGAATCTAATAAATGTGTACCAAGTTTGGTGAAATTCTAAAATCTATTTCCTAAGTAATGTAATACTATGCAGATAATATAAAAATGGTCGTCATTTTGAAAATATGAACACAGCATGAACTAAACATAAGTCAAGTCAGCTTTTTGTTTTATTAAAGGTGTACAAAATTTGATTGAATTCTAAAAAAGGCGCCTTAGATATCTAACTTGATCGAAAAATGCTAAAATTTCTGCAATTTTTAAGTTATTGAAAAGGCATAAATGAAATACATAAAAGTCAAGTCAAGTTACTAAGTATTATATGTGTACAGTTTTATGAAATTTGATCCTCTGGTTCAAAAGTTTTTTGTGTCCATGCATGCGTCCACGCACACACACACACACACACAGAAAGGTGATCTCATAAGCCTACTTTTTCCTTCCGAAAGTTGGCTAAAACCTCGAGTTCAACCTAAAAAAAAAAAATAATAATCTTTATAACTCCCCAAGAATTCATTGGAATCTTCCAAAATTAATTTTAAATTCTAAAAAGAATGTAAGAATTACAAAACATTATTGAAAACTTAAAGAAAATCTTTGAGATTTCCAAGAATATCTCAGAAGATCTAAACAAGTCTTTCAATTTTGGAAAATCACTAAAAATCCAACTCTCTCTAATAATATAAAATAAATTGTAGAACACAAAAATGTTCAAAAATCATAACAATCCCAAAAATTTATAAAAATTGCAAAAAAAGAAAGAAACTTTTTAACAGAAATATCAACAAAAATTCATAAAAACCTATGTAGAACCTTTTAAAAATTTCAAAAAATTGCAAGTAAATCTTTTTTGAAAATAACTCAAATAACAATTTCAGTCAACTGATTTAGGTCTTTAGATAGCATAAATCCCTCGAAAAATCATTTGCAAACCTCAAGAATCTTTCAAAATTACTGAAAATCCCAGAAAAATCACAAAAAACTCTGAAAATTCCCTAAAAATTGTTGTATGTCATACACGAATCTTTGTACGTCAAAGAAAAGTCTCTGAAAATCTGAAAAGTCTTTCCAGTTTCCAAAAAAAACTTTACAATGGCAAAATTTCATTCAAAAACTTTTAAAACATTGACAAATGTTTCCAAATCTTCGTAAATCAAATAAAAATCTTTGAAAATTAAGTACATATCTTTGTAAATCAAATAAAAATCTTGTAAATCAATTACAAATCCTGTATATCAAATGACAATCTTTGTAAATCAAATAAAATCTTTGAAAATCAAGAAATAATTTTTTTACTAAAAAAAATCTAACAAGTCAAATGAAAGTAGTGTAAATAAAAAAATCCCGAAATTCAAATACATATCCCATTAATCAAATGAAAATCTTTGTAAATCAGAGAACATCTTTTAAAATCCCAAAAAATCGAGGAAGATCCTTACGAACCTTTCAATATCACAATAAATCTTTCGATATTTTAAATTGGTGTAAACATTTTAACACAGTTGTTGTCCCCTCGCCATTGTGGCGTGTTCAGTACCATCTTTGAATGAATGAAAGGAGAGAAAAAGTTGGATTTTATACTGTTCACTGATTTACTTTAATGATTCAGTTGATATTGTAACTAACTGTTGACTATGTGCAATGATTTCATTTTAAATAAATACCTAGTAGTTGAGAAATACAGTGAACAGATAGGATGTTTCTTAAAGTTTACACTTTTTTTTCACGTGGTTTGGAAATTTTCTATCTTTAAAAGTTTCAGAAAAATTTTCAGCTTTTAACTCCACATCTACTCAATCTATTAATGCAATTCTGGAAGAATTGCAGGCGGTCAAGGTATGTAACTCGAATGTCTTCCCATCATGTGCTCAATTAGAGACAAGTTTTGTGATGGAGTTGGTCACAGAAGTTGCTGCCCATCTTGATGTCATTTGTAAGGTCTTCTTTACGTCATATGTGTGAATATGTGTGATCTCATACATGCAAATTATTCTTTCACAGCTGAAAACAAATGTGTGTTATTCCATCCTCTAGTTGATTCTTTGAAGGCATCGGTAGTGTCATGCATGTTAATGCTATGGCGTGAATGAAATATGGGTTTGAGTCACATGTGCCCTATAGTACCACTGTCAGTTACCGGTTTCTAACAAAAGTTCTTGTCAACAATTCCAGCACCAATTTTGATCTGGTATGATGATGTGACCGTGAGGAGCATGGTGGTGGTGAAGCTGAGGGGTCTAGTACCTGGCTCTTAAATGAGTGTAAGGGGAAGTAGGTTCGGTGGAGAGTTCAGCATGTCATTGAAACATTTGGGAATGGTGACCCCTTTAGTACCAGCGTCCCTGAGTTGCACTGAAAATTACATAAAAATTACATAAGATCCTAGTCCTGCTGTCTCTCCACCTTTGCCAGTACCACAAACCGTTAATGGAGTGGTGAATATATAGCCTTTCCCACTCAAGTATACCTCCACCTCCACGTGGGTTAGGACTGGTAACGTTGTCGCATGGCATTGCGGCTAACAAAGTGAGGATGAATACCTGTGTAGTGGGAGGCTCCATAGTGAACTAGTGCAGTAGGGACTCCCACAGTAGGATTCCATTTTGGCTGCAAAAGTCTGCTTCGTTCCTCTACTAGCTGTGTACCTATGAGCAGATTACACATACTCACTGGTGCCTGCTTCAGTTGTGCTGATCTTGAGGGTTAGTTGATTTTGCTGAAGGGGTTTTTGAGCTATGGAGAGTCATCGACCCATGTGTGAAAACCCAGAAGCATGGTATATTGTAGGTGCTCCAGGGATCTGTATGTAAGCCCCTGCTTATGTTGTGCTGATCGTGGGTCAGAGTTGGAGTGGCATTTGTTGAAACTCCTGCCTAGGAATAGGTCAGAAGGGTTTATGGGAGTGGATGATCTGAGCTCCTCTCGGAGGCAGCAGGGAATAAGCATTGGCCTCCCTTGAGTGGGCGGAACATTGGAAACCCCCAGTTCTCTGAGAAGGAACGTTGGACTAGTCCGCCTGGTCACAAAACTCATTATGAAACGGTTTCAAAGAGGTTGGATAGGCCTCAGCTTCATCGAGATGGTCCCTGGTGGCTAACCCGTCATAGGACTGACTGTTCACTGGTGAGGTGGTTTTCATTACCTTCCATCGCAATTGGAAATAGCATATATCTTTCTGGCGGGGGTATTCAGCTACCTTCGTCTGCTTTGTGCCACAAATAAATTAACTGTACAGCTATGGTGAGCCCTTGCTGCTGAAACCGGGATTGCCTGTGGGGGAGTTCGACACACCCCTAGTATCGTGATCTGTAAGGTATCTTCTGTTTAGCCTTCAGGAATAGGTGCATGATAGCAAGTTCTGCCGTACAGAAGTGTTAGAAAACGTGATGTGTTGTGGTGTGTAACATTTGTCCCTATACAACGATCTAGGCAACCTGTGTTATGTAAACATCCAGAATTTTATTATATAAAGGTTCACTGTTGCCAGCACTACTTCACACCAGCATAGCACATTCAACAATTGAAGTGATTCTTCAAAAGGACCAACTCTACATGTTTGCATCACACTGAACTATCTGGCAGAGAGGATTCTTTTTTAAGGTGTCAGCACAGATGGGGCTCTGGTAATAACTTGTATGTATGTCCCTGTTAAGTAAATGCCTACTGCCAGAAATTTTATTTTGTTATGCCTATACTTAGAGCAAACAGCTGTTGTGACGAGCTCAACTGGTGCCATCATAGAATCACCTGGCAGTTAGAATAATGTACCATGGTCTTCAGTCATTAAATAAGATTCTGCCTTTGTATAAATTATGTAACAATGGTCCAGTGTTCTGAGATATGTGTCATTACATTACAGGACCTTTAGATCCAAAACAACCAATTTTGACATCTGTAAATTTGAAAAATGTCTAAATTGTGAATTTTGATTAAAGTTTGTGTTTATTTATCACTGACTTAAAACAAGCAAGTTTTTAAATGAAAATTTTATTTAATGTAATAGGCTGATTTCTGTGAATAATTTAATACTCATTAAGACAATATATTCAGTTTCCTTGTCCCCAGTGTTAAGTTTCACCAATCACAGTAAAACATAATTATATATTAATAAAATAATAAGCATGAATTGATGTCTTAGAGGTATGAACAGCAACTTCTCATGAACTGCTTAGTTCTCTGCAAAACGTGACCATGGCAAACTTCAATAAAATAACTGAGCCATGGTGCATCAGAGTGAGCACCTAGATCATCTTTATGTGGTTCTTACATGACCTGGTGAATGAGCATCCAAGTACCCATTCTACATAGCGTGGTAGTGGACAGTACAGAAACTAAGATGGAGATAGTGTTTGATCGCTCCCTCAGAATGTGCTACTGTGCAGTGCACTGTGCCAAATAATTTGATTACTGACAGAGTGCAGTGATTAACATTGTAATTACTGAGTGCTGTGTTCATTTTTGGCTATCGTAAAAATAATCAGAGCATGGTTAAGAAATATATTATTGTTTTAATATCAAGACTTTTTCAAATAAAGTTACCATCACAGAGGTATGATGTCTTTCCCAACTAATATAACTGAGCGTAATGTTTAGCCAGCAGATTTAAGTTAGATAAGTGTGGTGAGACTTGTGATATGCATATTTTTTATCAGATTTTATTTTGTTCTTCTTTGCATTAATTTATTGCTATTATCTCACGAACATACTTTTTGTTTATTTATAATGCAGTTTTCTTTGCACAATTTTGTTGTGATTTTTTTTGTGTTCTTTTATCAGTAAGGGCTGGCGAGTATATTTTTAATCAGATTTATTTTTGTTGTCTCTGCATTATTTTATCATTGTAGTCTCACAAACATATTTTAACTAGTTTTTATCACAGTTTTCTTTGCATTTTTTCTTGTGTAATAAGAGAGAAGGAAGGAGAAACGACAATATTAGCACATCTCACATATGACGGTGTTGTGTGTTTGGCCTAACTTGGCAGACATGCACAGCCTAACTCAGCAGATGTGCACTTCAAGTGTGTTCTAACTGAAGCTGTTATTAATTTTTCTTTATTTCATGGCTGTGTTTTACCGATGAATAGTAACTACTATTTGTTATTGTTACGTGTAACTTATTTTTTAAATAACCAGTAAGTGCAAATTCTTGTACTTACCTGAATTTTGTACCTTTTTTAATAATTAAAATTTATATTTATTTGTTGTTCCTGAGGATGATGTAATTAGATTGCTAATATCCTTAAATTTAATTTCTTCTGTAGTTTACACATATTGAATACTGTTGTCTCATGAAGTTCATTAACCCTAGACACATTGGTCACACCCTAGGACCCATGATTTGGGGTGCAATCAATGTACAACTCTTGCTCACCTCTGATGTTTGTGTATGGAATAACAATTAACCATTGTTTGGCATGTGCAAAATATTTGATATTATGCATTCAATATGCTATACAAGTAGTGCAGAAACTTTCCTCACAGTGTGATCATCACATTAGCTTCAATATGGGGCATAATGGAGCAAGTGACTTGTGCAACCATCCACAACTTAAACATACATACATTAATAGGTTAAGCAGGTGTGGAGTAATGTAGTCCAGGACTGTATTTGCCACTGGCAGAATTAGCAGCGAACTTAAAACATTGCCGCCCATGTAGGGTATACCATATACTAGTATGAAGATTCGAGCATTGGTTCATATATTGCATAATAGAATTGCTTCAGTTATAGATCTAAATGTGTTATGGTTTCATATACAGTAAGTCCATACTTAACTTGGTTGATGGGTATGTAGAATAAAAGTGTTAAGCTAAAATAAGTGTACTTGCATGTTTAAATACACCTATAAACAGTGCTGTTCGACTGCATTAATGAATACTTTTTTTTTTGTGAATTGTGAACTTTTTCCCTACATATGAATGTAACAGTACTATCCTGAAACTAAGCGACCCTTGCAAACAACCACACTAAAAGTTTGC
This sequence comes from Medauroidea extradentata, assembly GCA_003012365.1. Lineage (NCBI taxonomy): Eukaryota > Metazoa > Arthropoda > Insecta > Phasmatodea > Phasmatidae > Medauroidea > Medauroidea extradentata. Next base: position 31,020 of record PNEQ01034602.1, read on the forward strand.
AATGCAAAATAAAAGTAGCCTGATAAAGTTAGACAAGTTTTCTCAATCAAGTGACCAGGAAGCTTGGTTACTAGAGATTAGCCAGATATAAGCAGACACTCTGATCACTTTAGTAAATGGAAATTTTACTCAACCCATGTTAACTTTATGACTGTTTGTATTAGCATAGATTAATCACTATTAGATTGATAACAAACAATAAACATTCTCAAACCTTTGACGGCTTAGACTTAAGTTTTTGGTTACATCATGACCCTGATTTTAATTTCAGCCAATTCAAATAAATACACATTATTTTTTGGGTTGGGAACAGCATTTTCATGTAGGACTAAAATAGCAACATAAATATTGCTGGATTGAATGTAGTTTTTTTATTGTTCCTGGCGTTGTTGGATGTACTGACATGTTGGGAAATAACTGCTTACCTTAAAATTTTTACTATGAAAATGTGCAGTCTTTGTGGAGGAACACAGTATTTTATATACAGGATTATAATAAAGTCAGTGAAACATTTCATAAATTTGTTACAGCAAAATCGCCAAAAATAATGTACCAAATTAGGCAGCATGTGAAAGACAAACTCTCAAACTTTTTTTTTTTTTTAGTACCGACAAGGTATCTTCAAAAACAACCGACAGGTGTACTAGTGACTGCAGTTGTTGAAAATGGTGGTGAATCAGGCAGAGAAAGACTTTTGTGTGTTTGAATTTTCTCTTTGCCAATCGGTAGTGACAAGTTTAACAAGACAACCAGTTTACAACAGCATAATGAAGTGGTACAAGAAATTTGAGGACGTCGGTTTTTTGTGTGACGAAAAACGTTTGGGTTGACAGGCATATTAAAACAGGTAGTGGACCATGTAAAGGACATGATGGTGCAGAGTCCCAAAAAGTCATTGTATCGGGCTAGCGCAGAATTGGACATCCCGCACCCAACAGTGTGGAAAATTCTTCATAAGCAACTGATAACAGTGAAGTCGTTCAAATTGCAGCACCAGCAAGCCATCAGCCACAATAACAAATTGCTATGACTGCAGTTTTGCATTGACATACAGAACCATCTTGACGACGACAACTTTGCAAGAAAGTTAACATTCAGTGACAAAGCCAATTTTCATCTCTCAGGTAAGGTCAACCAACACAACACACGCATATGGGGGACGGAGAATCTACATCAACCCTCTAACATGTCCGGGATTTGCCAAAAGTTAACATGTTCTGTGCCATGTCAAACAAGACAGTTTATGGCCACTTCTTCTTCACTGAGAGAACTGTCACTGGTATCACATACCTTGACATGCTGCAATTGTGGACCATGCCGCAACTTGAAGTTGATAGCAGAGACTTCATCTCCCAACAAGATGGTGTTCCACCTCATAACCACAGTGTGGTACGAGATTATCTGAGACTTTGCCACATCGCTGGATAGACCGTGCGGTGGCCGCTGACCAAGTGCTATTCTCGTTGCAACCACGATCACTGGACTTGACGACTTGCAATTTTTTCTTATTTGTCTACATCAAGGATAGTGTTTATGTTCCACCTCTACCACAGAATCTTGAAGACTTACAACACCACATCGTAGCAGCTGTTCTTACCATCACTCCGATATGCTGGGTCGGGTGTGGGCAAAATTGGACTACCAATAGATGTGTGCCATGTGACGAAGGATGGACACATAGAACATTTGTAACTGGTGTAAAAAATCTTTGAAAGTTTGTTCTTCACGTGCTGTATAATTTTGTACTGCGCTAAAACCTTGTAGGTCCATTTTTTGAGGAGAGCAAAAACAACTTTTGTAGTAATGCTACACCATAGATAAAGGTTTTTTTTATTTGAGCATAGAAGAAAGCTAACACACAGTAGACTTACAAGGTTTTAACACTATAAGTGCCATGAAAATTTGCACCAAATCACCTGGAATGTTAACTTAGAAAATCTGGACATACAAGGTTTTAGAAGTAAGTCGACAATTTGTTTTTTTATTCTTAGCCATTTTGCTGTACCAATTCTTGAACTGTTTTACGCGATTTATAATTATCCTGTATTAGTGTCAATGGTGAAAAGAGGGAAGATAGAAAAGTGGTGTTCAAAATAGCGTACAATAGGACAGTCAGATTATATCAAGCTTTAAACAACGCTAAATAATCAGTGGACATATGTTATCTGAATCACAGTATCAAAATATGAACAATGTAACAAAATAGGGGTCTTTAACCTGTATTCTGAATGTTTGTGTTACAATAATTATTTATAAGTGCGTTAGAAACCCCTGCAGAATATTTTTATAGCAGTGCATTATATTGTGTATTTTGTATGTTCAAATATTTATTTTAAAATTATTTACTGGCTTTTGTAACTAAATCTTTTTTTTTATTACAGGTAGCAACACGTCCTGCAGAGAATCCTGTTGGCCTCGTTGCCAGAAAGTTGCATTTAGGTGGTGTGGTCAAAGAAGCTCCAAAGTTGTCACTGCCAGGAAAGCTAGTTTTTCCTAGTATCCATAATTCTGGCCACTTTTCCATGCTTGGTCTTGGTGACATTGTCATGCCTGGACTCCTCTTATGTTTTGTTTTGCGCTATGATGCCTATAAAAAATCTCAGCTGTTACATCTAGGAGAAACGGGGCTCCCACCACCAAAACACTTCAACAGACTCAGGTACCAATTATTTATCAATTCTAATTATTTACTGAAAATGTATTTTTAGTTAGGTACATAGAGTTATGCTTAAATTTGGATTTCTTCAACTACTAATATTGCTTAGCCAACAAGGAATTTTACAGATGCCAAACAAAAGTGGTATCCCAAAGCAGATAAACCAAATATCCTGTACTGACGCACACTTCATAATATAATTGTTGTAATGTTATCATACTTTTATAGGAGTGGTTCACATGAAAATGAAGTTGCTGCTAAATGAGAGTACGCAGTGAAATAAGTGTTGCATTTGTCTGCTGAAAATCCGAGCCACTGTTTGTGAAATTTGATCAGTTACAGCGGCAAATGCAGCATTGTGTGACATCATAATAGCCAAACCTCCCAGCAGCTGGTTCAAATTATGTAGAAGTAGTAGGTGCCATGTCAGGTGATTTAGTCCAGTAGAATAAGTCATGCAGGTTGGGGTGTTTATTACAATTAACCATTTTGATTTTTTCCCATATACATGTTATCATTACTGTTTCCGTGCATCATGTTACGCAAATTGATCAGTGTACATTGTTTGTCTGAAATGGTTCAGTGTTGTGGGTATGTATGTAATGAAAAGAGTGACAACTGTAATTCTAGCTGTGTTTTTCATTCATTTCCAAACAGAGATAAATTGCCAAACGGATTCAGGCTATTGTAGTTAAAAAAGGTGGCGTAAAAACTGTGACCCACCAAAGATTAATAGTAAGGTGTACTGTAAACATATCAAATAGGAAGATTACGTTGAATGATACCTTTTAAAATTTGAATATATATGCCTGGCAAATAACTCATACATTAAAAAAATGCACTACAGGAGTTGCACAATTCCATGTCAATATTCTGAGGAAACAATCCTCACATGTAGAGGAACAAAAGATGTGTCGACATAGGTCCGAAAGCATACCATGTCTGCGCAACAGTTTGAAATACATGACGTATGGTTGGTATTGTGCTGATGGATGGTATTTCGAACATTTTCTTTAAGCCGTAAGTGCTGATGATATTGTTTCACAAGTTCTAACAATTGTCGCAGTTATTCCTACTGTCGGTGTGTTAGTGGCATAGTGTCTGGAATAAACATGTTACAGACTGCTCTAATGACTCCCCACAGCAACGTAATTCTGCCCTTACGCTATCAACTATACGTCATGTACTGTAAACTTGGATGAAAAAGCTGTGCATTTTCGGACCTATGTCCAAAAATTCTTTATTGCTTTACATGTGCGGATTGTTTCCTCAGAATATTGACATTGAATTTTGCAACAGCCTGTATACCATTATTTCTAAAATTCCAGATAAGATAATAGAGAATTAATTCATTAGAAGCAGATCCTTCGAAATGAAGAAAGTCAATATAAGAGAGGAAGAAAGTAGTAAGTGAAGCATTTTATATTATAATAACAGCTACTTACTGGGAAATGTGGCAATTACTTCAGCTCGATATTTACACAGTACAGGCTATGAAACTTTTAACGCCTGTTCAGAAGTGCTAGTTTTCTATTTGTGGGAAAAACTACGTTGTGTAGGATAGTGCAACGGTTTGTACAGCCAGCTATATGTTACATGTTTTTTTAGTTGCACAAAACCATTTATGAAGAGTTATCAGGCGAAGATAAAAGAGTCGCTGGGGGCGGACATTATGACTCGCTAGGCATCAATGTCAAAAAATATGTCGCCTACAGCATTATAGACAATTCCAGTGAAAAAATTATTTATTTTACCTTGCTGCAGAGAGGTATGACAAATTGTGATTTGGAAAAATCAACTTGTGAAGAAGTTCTAAAGTAATTGTACAAATGATTGCCGGCTTATAATTTTATTCAATTTACAATATTTTTTTTAACTTAATATTTTCATTTAATATTCATTCTATCCTTTTGTTAAGGCAGAACAAGTTCATCTCTGTTAGTTATTTTCTTATTTTATTACCATATAATGTGTTTGTTGCTTTTTGGGGATTTAAAAATTTTATTTTCTTTATTATTCTGGCCATACATGCATACTAGCCCCGCATTGCCAGTCGCTTGCTTGCTGTGGCCAGAGCACTCGCTTCTTGCTTCACGTCTCCGGAGTTGTAGTTCATGCCGCATGTAAGATTAACTTTTGCTGTACACGTAGTGACCCCACGCTCACAGCGACGCCTAACTCTGTACTTTGTACCACCCCCACCCCCGTTCAGTAGTCAGAAAGTGCTTTGTACCGTACTTGTAATGTCGGTTGTAATCTGTTTAATCTGTACCATGTCCAGTAATATAGGCCGTCTTGGCCGTTTTGACACACTCTACATCTACTAGCTTCTAGATACTACTGTAGTAGTTTTCGTCACCCTCATCTTTGGTAAGTATTACCACCATGAGATTCCTTTCCCTTCTATTAGTCACGAACGATAACTTAATTTTCCGTTTTTTTCCTCTGTTCACAGAGGGTTTCAAGATAATAGTTTCAAGATCCTAGTTGCACGTTTCACTTCCAAGTTTCGGTTGCCAGTTCCAAGTTTCGAGTACAACTTCCTTATTCAAGTTAACACGTCCTCGAACCTCGACCAAAATTCTACAGTTTCTGCTGATTTGGCAGACTGAATTGGCTATGGCGTGGCCTCACCACTTCTTCACCATGACGATAAGTAGCCTCCTCACGGACTTTCATTTTTAGAGTATCCTTCTCTGAGGATGCTGGAAACTACGGTACTCCATCTATTTTCTATTCTTCGCATTCAACAGAAACATGTTTCACTATTTAAAAAAATTGAATTTAATGTAATTGTAATATTATCTAATTTTATTTGACAACTCTGCTAAAGTTTGATTTGTAAGGGGCCCCGTTTCTATAAAAGCAACTATTTCTGAAGTAATGTAAATTTTATGTGCGAACTTAATAACCAACCAGTTGTACAATCTTATATTCAAATTTTTGTATAAAGGTTTCAGGCACTTGAATCTATGTTTTATTTCTTTTCTTTAATATGAACATCCTCTGAGGTAATTAAATTAAATAATATATAATTTTTCCTTGACGTCACTGTTTACGAGCTCGCAGTAAATAAATATTAAATTATCAGGTAGCAAATTTTTATCTATAGTGATGTGGTTACACCCTTGGTTGCTTGTGTTTTGAAAATTTATGTCATACCTATTAACCAAAGTGTGTAGTGTAATTTACAGTAGCCGAGTGTGTGTACCAATTAGTTTGTTTATTACTGACCGGCACAAAAGGATATGAAAACTTATAAGAACTGTGTATCCAGATGTATTGCATCAATTTGAATTGTGGCACTTAGCTAAAAGCTTAAAAAAATTAAATCATCATCTAAAGGCTGTAAGCATCTGCTCGAGTGGAAAGATGGTATAATAAATCATCTTTGGTTGTCCGCAGAAACATGCCGTTGCAATGCCAAAGAACTTGTGGAAAGATTTGCGTCAGTTCTTTGTCGTATATCTAACCAACACACATGGGAGAGGGAAAACTTCACTTAGTGCAAGCATCCCCCTTATGAAAGACCTCGTAACTGGATCAGTGCAGAATCTGAATATATAAGATAAGATTGAAAAAAATAATTTGTTGCAAAAATGTATTTCTGACCTTATTCACACAAATTGGTTTTTACGTACTAGTAAATTAGAATATTTACGTAACTAGAGATTAAAGTATTTGCCAAAGAGAAAACATTTCAGTTATGCTTGTATGATAACGAGGCAATGTTAGCCATTATTGATCATAGTGAAAATGTATCCATAATCAGATTACAGTACTTTAAAGCCACAAAGAATTAGAATTGGGTTTCAAAGAAAGTTTAACGGTCATTTAGGAATTCACCCATATAAATTTATATATTGATACATAAGAGTTACATATGAATTTTTTGATGTACAGTAAGCACTGTATTTCTGAAAATCAGTGTGAGCTCTAGTTGAGAAAAGGGACGTCTTGGTGATGGTCTCGAAAGCAATCTTATCAGCTTCATGAAAAAAGGATGAGGGACAGAACTGACTCTGTGGAATGTGAAAAGTGCCCTAGAAGAGCTAAGTGCCTTGTGTCAGAAGGAAGTGAGTCCTGGACCCCACATTGCGTTTACGGTGACCCACTGTACAACACACAATTCCTCCCCCCCCCCCTTACAGACTGTAGCGTGCTACGCTACAGTGATTAAGTGAATGTGTCAAGACTCGGTCTCTGAAGCGCTTAGGGGGAGGAAGTACTAGTGAGCGTCACTGATTGTATGGACTATAATGAGGCGGCTGGAGGATTATCGATCGCGCACAGGCTTGCACGCAGGTGGAGGTGGAGGGGGAGTAGCTTGTCTTGTGGGTAGGAGAGTCAGAGGAGGGGAGGACAGGAAAAGGAGACCGGTGTGTGTCGTGGAGAGCGATGGTGCTGTTTTCGCTCGGAGCTGCGAGCCGCGAAAAAAAAAAGCTGGTCGGCTGGTGAACGCTGTGGACTTATGGACGGGCGCGTTTAGTTTTTGCGATTGAGACAGATGATCGCGCTGCTACTTAAGTTGAGTAGACAATCATTCGAGAGTCAATGTACAGTAATACTTAACGGACGGGTATGTTCGCGGTAAAAAGTTTGTTCTGGGCATTTGACTGTAAGCTGTGTGTTGGTGGACTTTGCAATTCCGACGCGAATGAATTTACAATCATTCGAGAGTCAATGTACAGTAATACTTAGCGGACGGGTATGTTTGCGGTAAAAGTTTGTTCTGGGCATTTGACTTTAAGCTGTGTGCTGGCGGACTTTGCAATTCCGATGCGAATGAATTTACCACATTACTACTCGTGATGCCTTTGTGCGATTCAGTAACGGTCTATTGGAAATGGCGAATGAGGACAAAGGTTGTTGTGCCTTATACATTTGTTTAAATTTCCAGGCTTAAGGACTGAATGGTTTGTTTCCTGTACGTTTTACATGAAATTTTCTAAAAGTGCTTTGCGAGTGAGCGGCGATCTTGCTGAGTGCTACTAGAGGAAGCTTATACCGCTTTTCACTGCGTATTTAACGTCTCTGTGGGCGTGCTCTTTAGTCACTGAGTGTGGTGACAGATCGTCAGGAGCTACTGGGACTCGTTCTTCCGCTTCGTCAGGTACCAGTGTCAACTGATTCAGGTAACCCGAGAGATTTTCATTTTAGTAGTATTATGTGGCTGATACAAACGGTGATTTGCTTAGACTTGCCGAGCTGAGGAACTCCGTTTTTGTGGAATACCGAACGTTGCGACTAATTGCGTGATCCTCCAGGTGTTGTCAATCATTTGTTTAGTCAGACTGAAAATAATTATGGTGTTGTAAGCAGAGTATTGTAACCACTTATATGTATCCAATCGGATAAATTGTAGAGAAGCCTTGCAAGTAAATATCATTATATTGTTTAACATGCCCATTGCTTTGGCTGACCTTCTGTATACTGTGTCAGTTGGGTTTTAAGAGTGATGCAAAATTTACGACTGAAACATGTTATGTAAATACTATTAAAGGGGGGGGGGGATATTGGATTGAGTTTATAGGAATTGAATTGCGTGGTTGTATTTTCTCTGTATTGAGCCACTTAAGTAAAATGCTTTATGTAAGAGAGGCGCAGAGTTGTTATTTACGTATATCCCCCTGGATAGTTACATTAATATTGTTATTATATTTTTTGCTTGTTTCTTCCTAAAGTAATTTGTCCCTAAACTAGTTAATTTTGTCGTAACCTTACTGAGAGGCTAGAATGGCCTAAGGTTACTACAAATAACCCTGCGCCACTCTGCTCAGGAGTGCCAACCTAATAAAAAAAAAATGTAATTTTTTTGTAAACATTAGTTAGTAGGGAGATCTTGTGTGTTGTGGTCCAGTAGATCTAAGTAAGGGGACACGGGGTGTTCCTGAATAGTTTTAAGGGACAGGTTGAGCGCTTGTTTAAGACTGACAGCTTTCTGTGAGGGGTAGTAAATTTTGTGCTTTGGTGCCATGGCAACGACCTGGATGTATTCCCTGGATATACCAGGATTGGTTATGAATTTACAGGCCACGGGGGTCGCTTCTGCTGAGAGTGATGGAATTGAAAAACTCCGCAAAAAAATGGTGAGTGTCATCAAAAAACAGGCAGAATCTTTAGGGGATAGTGGGGCAGACCAAGCTCTTTCCGAAAGGGGGGGTGGGACCTCTGTAACGTAAAATTTGATTCTCACCTCTCTTCAAGGGGTGCCAACCTTAAAATAATTTGATGCACATTCGTTATTTCAGTTTGTGAAGGCAGTAGATCGTTTGAAAAGGAGTCTGTTGTTAGTTAGTGACCATGAAATGATTCAGGGGTTAATACCCCATTGCTCGGATGTTGCATTGGATGTGGTATTAGAAGCCATTGAACAGAACACAAATTGGGATAAGCTGAAAGCCAAATTGTGGGAGGTTAATTGCGCAAAGAGGTTGGTGAAGGATCTTGAAAAAAGTTATATTTATAGGTTTCAAGGTAAACATGAAAAGGTGAGTGACTTCATTCAAGAAATTAATGCAGCATGTTCAGCGTTATCCGTTACACTTACAGAGTCTGAATTCATAGACCTTATTTTAGAAAACTTAACCCCTGAGGCTAGGCAACAATGTGTATTTTTATCCATCTCGAAGACCTTAGCTGAGTTGAAGGTCTGAGGAGTGAAAGTGGACAATCAATGGTACACTAGTCAGCAATTGACGAAGCTGGGGAAGTCTACCTTCAGTAATCCAGCTTCAAGGCAGGATAATTCGGACCATCAAAAGGAAATGACATGTTTTGTGTGCAAGGAGGTTGGTCATCTGGCTTCACGTTGTCCCTTGAGAACAGCTAAGGTAGAGAGCAATAAGGGGGGTAAGGAGGTCGTTTGTTTTCGGTGTCACAAGGCCGGACATATTGTTTCACAATGTGAGGTTAAGGATTCGCAGGAATGCTTTATGTGTCATAAAGTGGGACATTTAGCAAAGGATTGTAGGAGTAAAGGGGACAGTAAGGATTCCAAAAAGCGTAAAGAGGAGGATCAGTCATTAGCCTTGTTGCAGAAGGAACAATGCTCTCAGAAGAAGAGTACTAACTTTTGGGTACCGATTTTGGTTCATAATCGTGAGGTGTTAGCGATGGTGGACACTGGAGCTACCTCCTGTTTCATGAGTCAAGAATTTGTTAGTGGCCTTATGAGGGAATGGCCGGAGTTGAAGACCCGTTTAAAGGTGGAGAAGGGTTTCACTTATACAAGTAGCAAGTGGAGAAGGCTGTAAGGTCCGTACTAGGGTTCAGCTGCATTTTAAAATGTCAAAATTTAGTTGGACGAGGTGTTTTTGGATAGTTCCGGGATTGTTGTGCGAGTGTGTTTTAGGACTGGATTTCCTGCAAGAATTAGGAGCTATCATCAATTGTAGTAAAGGGACAATGTCCTTTGGTTTTGATGAAGGGTGGGCTATACCTTTGGTTGGGAAAGTCAGGCAGAAACCAATCAAAAAATGTTTAGGCATGGAAGTGAGGGGGAGTGGGATGACCAGTGTACAAAAGGAAAGGTTGAATAGGGTAATAGCAGAATTTGGGGATGTGTTAACTCCGTCGTTAGGGAAATGCAGTCTTATGCCGGTTAAAATCTCAGTCACGGATGACGAGCCTGTGAAATGTGTGCCCTACCAGTGTTCTCCTCCGAAGTTAGAGGCCTTTAGATCGATTATCCGTGATTTAGAAAGGAAAGAGGTTATCCGCAAAAGTACGTCTCCCTATGCATCCCCAGCGTTCTTGGTGAAGAAGAACGAGGCGGGTACCTATCGTCTTGTTTTAGATTTTCGCCGTCTAAATAAAAAAATTTTGGTTGACCTTTTTCCGTTGCCAAACATTGAAAATTTATTTCAGCATTTATCACAAGCAGCATACTTCACGGTTTTTGACCTGAACTCTACCTTTCACCAGTGTGTATTGGATTAGGCCAGCCAGAAGTATACTGGGTTCGTGACCCCCTGGGGGCATTACGAATGGAAACGCGTGCCGTTTGGGGTAAATTTTGGGGGACAATGCCTGAGTAGGATTATGGATCAGTTACTTTCAGAGTTTCAGTTCAAATTTGTTATAGCCTTCTTGGACGACATTTGTGTCTACTCGAACACCTTCGAAGAACATTTGGTGCATGTTAGGAAGGTCCTGGAGAAGTTGCGTTTTGCCGGGTTCACTGTAAATCCGAACAAAGTGTTTTGGGCAAAAAGACAAATTCGTTTTTTGGGATTTGTTGTCACCAAAGGAAAAGTGCTTATGGACCCCGACAAAATAGCACCAATTGTCAACTTCCCACGTCCAAAAAACATAAAAGGAGTTATGCGCTTTTTAGGTATGCTGGGATATTTTGCGAAATTTATTCCAAATTATGCCGAGCTGTGTGTACCTTTAAATCTCTTGAAGAGAAAAGAGGAAAGTTTCCATTGGGGTATAGAGCAGGAACAAAGCTTTGAAAACCTGAAGTTTGCGATTTCCCATCCCCCGGTTCTGATGTTACCCGATTTTGCCAAACGTTTCATCCTCCAGGTAGATGCCAGTAGTTTGGCAGTGGGTGCGGTTCTGTTGCAGGAGTGTGATGGTA
>PNEQ01034603.1:0-42163 GCA_003012365.1 Medauroidea extradentata
ACTTAGAAAAGTTGCTTGAAATTAAATTAGCTTTAAAATGAGTCCAAACACGATATAAATCCAATAAAATTGACATGTAAAATTCTATGCTTTTCTCTTGCTTTAAAGTTAAATTTAAAATTAAAAAGAAAATTTTAATGTAAATTTCTCTACTCGCATCCCCAATTAATAGGTTGGATCCCGCCATATACACCCTTATACCTGGTTAAGTTGGCCTACTTAATTTGTTATTACAAAAAAAAAAAAACATTAATTAAGACAAAAAAAATTGAAATTACAGTATGATAAGGGGCCAAGTAAGTGCTACGTGCCAGTGCACGTCACAATACACATATGTTCATACATTCATGTACTGTCAATACCATATAAGAATTCCATTATTTGGTAGTAGGGCAATGTAAACAAAAACATTACATATCCTTCCACCGACATGTGCTTTCTAGCTGACAACCAAAACATATGAACAGTTAAGGTATAGTATTATTGCAATAGCATTCAGAGTGTGTTGTGATTTTCTTTTGGTTATTTTTAGATCTCAGACAAGTAAGGTAACTTGTTTTCAGTACTGGCTGCGCAAAAGTCTTACTAGGGTTAGGTGGGCATTTTTAATGGAAAATTATTTAATATTGCAGCAATGTATAGCCTACTCTTCAGTATTTCAGTTAATATAACAACTAAAAATTTTACATCATTTATTGTATATTTTTCTAGGTACGCTCAATATTGTAACATTTAATGGCATTACAAAAATAACTTGCATGGTTAACTTATATATATTTTTATTTCAACTTGACACCTAAGAAATGTAAATAATAGTAGCTTATTTGGTTACAACAAACTGCAGTTGCAAGAGTATGAGACAGTGCAAACAAACATCTTTAAAGTAAAAATGAATATGTAAGACAATACATGAAAGCATTAATTGAATTATTTTTCTTGTTGCCTTCAATTTGGTTCTGCACTACAAAATCATATAGTACAGGCTTGCCGTTTTAACGGATTTTATCCGTTTCAACGGATATTTAAAGGTTAAAACGGACAGACGGATAATGTTAGATATTCAAGGATATTTCTAACATCTGTGTTTGTCAACAATTGACACAAAAATTAGCGACGCACATGAATGGATTAACGAGATTCACTAATCTTTTTTTGCTTATTTTAAACCTACAAATCTTTTCCTTTATTTTTGCAGAAAAGGTCATGCTAGATACAGGCAAATATACATAAATTTGTGTTTTATTTTATGCCAAAATAAATAAAAAAGGAAAATATTTAAAACCCCTCATAATGGCTGTACCCCATATTTTGTACCAAAAATTTTGGTGAAAACATGCGGCGATTATGTTAATAAATACGTGTATTTACATTTTATGTGCGGCGCCATGATACAAGCAAACTACGTCTCATTCGAGGCCATAATTAAACTTATGCAGATATATTAATTTTTCAACAATAAGTAGTCAGTTGAACATGTTCGCACTCATTCTAAAAATTTTTCCGAATAGGAGAGCGGGTGGAAAGTTTCACTGCTACTTTACCGAAACAGATTAGAAAATAGTTCAGTCTGTAAAAAACATTAACAGTAAATGGTTTCCTGTATAACATATCAATTTTTCACAATACTATAATAATTTACTATACATATTAATTTCACTATCAAAATTCTACAGCGAGAATCTTCTAAAAAACTTCGGAAAAGTACGTAGACGTAAGTTTGAATTATTACAGGATTTTACAGGATTTTTTAATGCTAATTACAGGATTTTGGAAATAAACTTGGTGGCATCCCTGATATAGTAGTATAAGTTTCATGTAGCTGACCGTAGAAAAAACTTACCTTTTGTGGGTAGAGCCTACCATCGAAATATCTGTGTTATTATCAAAGTCGTGCGACGAAAAAAAAAACATCTTGTCGACATATTTTTTTTAGGCTATGTAGCAACAATTTGTACTCTCACAACCTAAACTGTAATAATATATCAACAAAAAGCGTAAGTAATAAACGAACATGAGTAGGGCTCATTTCCCGAGTCAGCTTTAAATCTTTTGGTAATACATATGATTAAACACATACACTTTAAAGTCCAGGAAATACATAGGCTTAAGTTTTCTGATCTTTTGTGTTGGTATTATGTAGGTCTACAGTTTTGCAGCTGACAGACACAAAATCTCTCGTGGACTTGATATTAAATGGTACCACTTACTTGCCATACATATAAAAAACACTGATTTTTTCGTACAAAAATAATTTAGTATTGCGTTGGCGACTTGAAAAAGCAAATTGTACCTGTACACCCCCAACAAGAACCGTACAAATAAAACAAAGATTCCATTAAAATAAAAGGTAGGTAACATTTTTTACATTGTCTGTAACACTTTTCTCTGGACGGGCTTCTTATTTAGCGATTGTTTTTTGTAGACATGCCACGATGCTGCAAAGCTGTACGTTTTTCCAGTTCCCTCTTCTGAAACGCGTCTTAAAATATTCCATTGTCGTTGGTGATTACAGGTTGGGTAATTTAATCCCAGCATTGCAATATATTAAATATCTGCACAGAATTTATAATAATAGCTTAAAAGAAAAGAATCACAAATGCACACGAACACACGAGTAGCTTATGTAATGGTGTCCTTTGCTTTGGTTGCCGGTACAGGTCTGTTGATAATGGTGCAGTTGTTTGTAAAATAGTTATAGAAGTCACGCAGTTTGAATAGAATAAAATAGTTATCTGACTAATGCTGGATACACAACCATGTTAATATATTACGGTTCCTCCAAAATGCTTACTTCTTTTTCATGTATAATACATACTATTTTCAATGTCGGCAATGGAAGTTAACTGATTTGTTGATCAGGGCTGCCACTACTTTTTCATCAGGTCATACAATCATGTCCTGTTATTTTAAATGGTATGTTATTCTGCCACGTGTTTGGCACATGTTAACAAATATTGGTAGCATAGGCTGTCAAAATATGGAATTCTTACATAGGATAGACAGTATGTATGGCAGATGTATTGTTTTAAAATTACATAGTGCTTTAAAACAAAAAACACTGTTACTTCTAAATTCATTTTCGTGTGACAAAAAAATTTGTCAAGCTGCTCGTCTTCTTGCAGAATTCCATTTATACAAGTCCCCTCACAGTTTCACAGACTGAAGTACATTTTATTCCAGCCTTTTGAAAGCTGTATCGTCCCTCACAACCAGCCGCATATCTGCAAATAAAATAGTGTTCAATACTGAGTCAGAGTTCTTGCTTGTGATAGGTGCTCTGGCGTTACATTGTCGCCACCCTGTATTCTCACCTGTGTGTTCTACAGCAAGTGACGCGTCTTACTGTGTGCCAAGTAGATCTCAGCAAGATACGTGTGCTCTTCTCCAAACTGCCCATCCCTTCAACTTTTATACACAATAAATACTTTGCAATATTCAGGTAATATTCCCAGAGACCAGAGGTCTGATCTGAAGTGACAGTTGAGCAAACCTTCATGTGATCTATGCAGAGTTCTGGTAGGTTGACAATGTGAAGAGTGACAATAATTGATTCGGTGTTAGCGAAGTGGGTTGGTGGGACAGCAATAACTACCTGTACATCAAGAGGGTATTGCTGGGTTGCAGCTCTCAACACAACAAAAGAATGCTGACTATAACACGTCAATACAAATTACTAGTCCTGTGCGAATATTAGAAATTTCAAATACCATTTCGAATAATTTAATATTTATGTTTAATTCAAACCAGAATATCAATTCTTTGAATTAATGAGTACCGGTATTCAATATTTTTAAATGTGAACATTGGTATCTAAATAAATACAGATGATCATGTGCAAAAGAACATATCACATGCAGTGGTAATGATCTCAAGGGTCAGTCGTTAATCAAACCACTTGTTATTTGTGGGCCACAGCATACAATCCTGCAAAATGGCTGAAGTTCAATCAGGATGTTTTGCGATTTGGAATTATTTTGGTAAATTGGAAACAAATGAGCACGAGTCCATTTGCAAGCTGTGCAAAATGCACTTGGAAATACCAACGAGTAAGAATTTTTTTGTTTCAGAATTAAAAGTTTGCATTCTCTGTCATTTATGCAATGCCAATAATATTGTATGGTAAAAAAATACATATTTCCGTATATTTTAAAATGCCATTCGCCACATATAGAGTTTTAGCACTTTTTTATAAATATTTTCTTGGCAAAGTATACTAAGGTTTAGTAAAACATTAAAATGAAAATAATAAGTGTACAGTGCGGAATATTTTTTATGGGAAAGGTTATTGTGTGCTGTTAATAATCCATCACATCATCCATGAACATATTTATTTGGGTCTAAAAAAAAGTAATCTAGTCCAGCCATCATAGTGTTTTACTATTAAAAATGACCACTGGTTGAAACTGCACAGTTTACGGTACATTTATCAGCTTAAATAAATATGCAGTTCAGAGGCTCTTACAAACAGCCAAAGAAGCCAGTTATAGTTTGTTCTGTTTTTTGCCATGGCCACTCGCCAGTGGTTGGCTGAGATACAGTACATGTAGGGGCGTTGGCATCTATGCGGAACAGTGACACCGGATCAGTACTAAAGCAAGCATGTGATTGGCTGAACAGTACATACGTATTTTGAACAGCTAGTTATAGAGTGCTGTATGGTCCAGGTTTCGTTTATGTCTACCGTGACATGGTCCGTAACAAACTCATATTTTAAGTATGGTTTTTCGTATTTTGCAATTCGTAATTTAGGTAGTAAAACCTTTGTTTATCCTACAAACCTTCTTGTATTTGTTAATTTGCGAGAAAATGCAAAACTCAAAAATACGTCACAGGTTTTATGCACAAAATCGGGGTCACATGACCATTTTGTTAGACGATTCGAACTACAGATGACACTGACCCGTTGTATCCTACCAAACACACACACACACACACACACACTCTCTCTCTCTCTCTCTTTATTCGCTGCAAAACAATAACTTTTGTTTAAGTTACAACTGTTTTTTAGTTTAACTTTTGTAGTTTCATGTTTATTGTCAAACTATTTTTTTTTTTTTTTTACTTTTGAATCTTGTGCATCGTATTTTTGAAATATTAACAGCAAATATCATGCAATTTAGTAATGGTAATTAGGTTTATACATTTATTACTAGACTATATTTTATATAAAATTATTCACTGTATTGTAAAATATAATTAGGCTTATTATTCTAATTTGATATTCGTATTCGATTCAAAATGAAAATGTGATATTCGCACAGGCCTTCAAATGAGGAATGAAGAGGTACTTAGAAACTGTCACAGTGGTACGGTCACAATCATTTTTCAAAATCATCTTCTCTGGTACAATATCTCTTTCAACAGTTGCAGTAGGGAACTACAGTATTAATTGCCACAAGGAATTGGAGATGGGAAAGGCCACTATGGTAGGGTTAACTGGGCAAAACTTTGGAGAGGTGAAACAGAATCGAAAGACAAATAATTATCTTCAGCCACTACGAACACCAGTCAAAATTAATAATGTAGTGGAAGTTGTTGAACCTCTGTTCATATTTTGGAGGATTGCAATCATAATGAAAAATTACAAGGACTTAAATTGAAGGATTTTCTTAAGTATGAATTGGTGCTTTTCCCAGTAGTCTTCAATGAAAACTGGATCAGGAAAACCAATAAATCTGCCTTGTGCAAAGTTTTCCCAGTTAAAGAGACAGAACTATTTGTCATGGTCGCTCCAAATGTGACTCTGCATTCGTGAAATGTACAAACAATTGAGTCTGATATGCCTTCAGTGTCATCCAGAAACACAGCACAGTGACATACAGTAGACTCCCGATTATCCGTGTGTGGATGATCCAATTTGCGGATTATCCGCGCAAAATATTTCACTTGCAATAGTTGAAAAAAAGTAGAATTTTTTTTTTAAACTTTTTTTTTTGTTATTTTTTAACATACGCTGTTTACTTGCATAATATTCACCAATGTGTTATGTCCACAACCATATTCTGAAAGGCTTTAAGTTTTAAGTCTTTTCCAGTAGGTGAAATAATTATAGCCGCGCATGACTGGATTAACGAGATATTTTTTTGGTCAAATAAGACATCTGTGATTTTTTATTAATCGTGTCTTTAGATTATTAGCACGCACCCCTTAGTAATTAAATTGAATAATCGAGATTGCACTGTTTTAAATTGCTGCCTTTTATTGCAGGACTTAATTTGACTTTACTTTCTTTCTACCGAGGTCTAAGAAAGGAAAAACGTGAATTATCCGCAGTTTTGGATTATCCGAGGCATCGGCCCTCTCCATTAGCGCAGATAATCGGGAGTTGACTGTATTTTTAAAATATTTTTGCAAGTAAGTCAGAGTGTTAGACACCCACCAGCAGCCCATCTAGTGTGGAGCACTAGAAGCCATCAAACTAGAACTCTCACTCAATATTGAAGACTATTTTATTTGCAGATGCGCTGTTGGTTGTGACAGACGATGCAAGTTTCAAAAGGCTGGGATAAATAAAATGTGGAAAATATCAGAGAACTTGTACAAATGCCATTCTGCCAATAGGAGCTTGACAAAGTTTTTTTGTTAGAGGAAGACGAATTTAGAAGTAACAGTGATTTCGATTTTTAGGAAACGTGTGATTTTAACAA
This sequence comes from Medauroidea extradentata, assembly GCA_003012365.1. NCBI lineage: Eukaryota > Metazoa > Arthropoda > Insecta > Phasmatodea > Phasmatidae > Medauroidea > Medauroidea extradentata. The sequence goes on from PNEQ01034603.1 coordinate 6,648, forward strand.
ATGTACATGTTCTTGCAGTTATATATAAATATACTGCAACTATTTAGTAAAAAGTAATGTCCTCCAAGTTATTTTCTGTGCACTGTGACGAGAAATAAGTGGTTTTCTCTGCCTTGAATCTTTGAATCTTCAAAACTGTTAATCATATAAAAAAATGAAAAGGATAATTTGCAGGAAATTTTGTTTAAATTTGTACATTAAATATTTTTCGCTAGGGCCTACAGTTAAGAATAATTTTGCAAAAATGCCGCCATCCTGCTCATTCCAGTAGTTGGGGACTTCTAGCTTGCCGCAGTGCGCCATCGTGCCAGCAACGACAGAGTAAGTGATGAATGACCCTGGCTTTACGGGAAAGCTTTGAGAAATTGAACGTGAATTAAATACTAAATTATGTAAATTGTTGCGAAATGAAATAGGCACCATCCATGCATGTCCTGGTTGAGAACAAGTAGAGCAATCTCGGAGCAGTTGGTTCAATGGCTCAAACTTATCCCTTGGCAGTGAATACATATGTAGTTATAAGTTCCAGACGCTTCACGCTGACAGATGATAAGCTGGTGCAGACAGTGGCCAGGAATATAAAACACACAGCTGAACACACACTTCAGCACTTGGTCAGTTCTTACTGTTTATATGCCACCTGGACACTCACACGATGGAGGAAAATACTTCTATACATTAAACTGAATTACGTTGTACGGACATAAACAGCTCAAATGATCTGCGGGAAGATGTTAGTACACAAAGATAAAGTCGTGGCCCAAGATGCACTTAACCACAGTGAAGTCGGCCGTGCCCGTAAGTTTTAAATGTAAGCTCCAACTTCTTTGTTTGGGGGGAGTGACCAGAAAGATGAGAGAATTAAAGAAAATGTTCCTGCAAACTAAAGAAGAAAATGTTGGTATTACTATATCAGTTTACTTCAACTTGATGTAAACCTGTATTACTGCGGTCACGCACGTTTAACATGCACGCTGGCACTTCTGAAGTTTGTGGTCAAAACATATAGGCTGCCTTTATGTTAATGTTAGTTCTGTGGGACTGTAATATGAAATGTCTGCAAGTAGTAAATGCATTAATTTAAAACTGGAGGTTTCTGAAGTCGCTGTGATAAAATTTAACATGAAATAAAAAACGACAATCCTTGAGAACTGTTACTACGAACTTTTTGAGCAAAAGTTTTCTGAGGAAGTGAAGTATTTCAGAGGCCCAAACTCTGATGCAGAAATTTTTGTTCATTTGTTGCAACGCAAACCATTTTGTTATGTGACTGCATCATTCTAATAAAATATTTTAGACCCTACAACAAATAACATAGTGTCATTTTGGTACTATTCACCATATTTATTAATAATTTTAATAACATGGGTTACACTGTACATTCTTGTTAGTTATTTGATTGCACAAAGGAAAGTCTCCATGTACAGTACATAGCCCGTAGTTGGAAAGATTGGAAATTAATTAAATTATCAGTACTTTTTTTTAGAAAAGTTTTAATTGTTTGAGCAAGAATGGATTTGTTCTTTAAGGGCGCGGTCTACCGCAATTTTCATCACCATTTTTTTATTTTTTATTTGTACCAGATATTTTTTTTTCTTATTTAAGACACAAAATGTGACTAAATTTGGCTCTTGTGAAATTTTTTTTATCCCTCATAGTTTTCGCATAATGGCTTGTTAAAGTCATATTTTTGCATGTTTCCGTTTTAACGACTACACTAAAACCAACTGATATACCAAACTCAAAAAAATCACAGTGGATAAAGACATTGTAGGCTACAATGATATGCTCTTAAAATTAAAGAATAAACATTATTTGAATTTTAAAAAATTGCTTAAACTGAAAATAAAAATTTTAAAAGTTCAATATTATTTTTAAAAATACAAATTATGTTTATTCTTTAATTTTATGAGCATGTCATTGTAGCCTGCAATGTCTTTATTCACTGTGATTTTTTTGAGTTTGGTATATCAGTTGGTTTTAGTGTAGTCGTTAAAACAGAAACATGTAAAATATGACTTTAACAAGCCATTACACGAAAACTATGAGAGATAAAAAAATTCATAAGAGCCAAATTTAGTCACATTTTGTGTCTAAAACAAGAAAAAAATATCTGGTACAAATACAAAATGAAATAACGATGATGAAAATTGCGGTATACCGCGCCCTTAAGTTGTCAATACCTGCCATCTACGGTTGCTTTTTTTTTTTGGTTTGTCGTCTCTGTTAACATATAAAAACCTGGAGATTTTAATTGATGTACCTTCAAAATTTCAACTGGTATTTTCAGTGTTAGTTAATGTTGCCACGGACCCGTAAACTGCATCAGCCAATCAACTGACATGGTTGGCAGGTGGGTGCGGACGCTGTGCCACCGATTGCCCTCGGACAGCGGTCACCTCTCTTTCAACGAAGGTGAGCGGCTCCGTGTTGTGCTGGACGTGGATGCGCAGTGGCTGCTGTGCTGCCGTGGCGACCACAAAGGGCTGGTGCCACGCTCCGCTGTCATCCCGCTACACGAAATGGGCCCCAAGGTGTAGGTGCGGGTCTGCTGTGGTGGGGCCTGCTGTCCCAGATGATGCTACAATCTCGCTCACATCCCCTTCTTCCCTCATCACTGTTCACGCTCGCTTCCGACAGTGCGTCCGCGGGGAACTTCTGTCGAGGGGTGGGGGACTTGAATAGTGTGTCGCAGTTCCTTTAAGTCCAGAGGATTCATAACTGCTAGTGAAATCTCGTGTTGCAGTCTCTTGCAGCAAATTTTATTTGGACAATTTTATTGGAGAAGTACTTGTTTCAATTTTGTCCTCAACAAAAATTGTGATTTCTATTAAAATTTTTTATTGTTGCACACCCCATATTCATCTGTAAACTAGTGCGTAATTATTAAGTGGGGTATGGTCTTACTGGATGACAAGTAATGAAACCTGTTTCCATTAAAGTAGGATTATCATGAGAAGCAAACAAAGACAAATCAGTAGTAGTAAATATTGTTGGCATCCTTGAATACAACATCCAAGTCGTTCTCTGCTCAATATGAATCCTCATCAAAGCAACTTGACTGTACCATCAGCTTCCTGACTGAAACGTCGCAGTATGCGACTGTGACTGATGATGTGTTACTTTTGCACTTTAAGAGTAACATTTGCTTTAAGCATTTTACTCTCCTGTATTGTACAGTTTTTTTTCTGACCTCGTTATGATATGTTTGTGCTTTTGTATATATTGTATTTGTTGAATGACAAGCGTAATTTTGCAGCTTGGGCAGGATGTGTGCGTCCACGGAGCGCAGCCTGCGCGACAGAAGCGAGCGTGAACAGAAAACAGACATTACGTACATTCATCAATACACTGCAGCTCACTTCTTGAAGTGCTTAATGACATTCCATGGTGGTGTTGATTTATTATAACTGTACATTCTATTTTTCGTTGTATATGCCTTAAGTAGAATGTTGCTGGAAAATATTGTTATTTTCATAGTTTAGTAGGATGATGCTAGAGTTCTGATTGTTGTCATCAGTATTTATATTTGTTATGCCCTTTTGGCACCATTATGACAACATAATCAGATATCTACTTTCTTTGTCACGTTTGCTGTTTGGTGACTGGAAGAGAAAAAATACGAAACATTTGAGAAGAAACTTTATTCTAATTATCTAACACAACTCTTCTTGTAAATGTTTCTTGAAATTTTCTGAAATCCTTTAAACTTTGTTACGTTAGGTTTCACATGCTGCATCATGAAGTGAGGTTATGTTCAGCATTGTGCATGATAAGAAACCAGCATTCATAATGCCCACCCATCGTCTAGTGCATTTGATGCTATTGGCCACTGACGGCACACTGCAGTTTTGTGATTGGTTGCTGCCGGTTCAGTTGCTGCAACAGAAAATAATATTTATTGGTTCCTTTGTGCAAGCTGTGATTGTATAATGTAAGTACTTACTTAATTTCTGTTGCAACACGTCACATTTAAAATTTGCACTCTATTATTTAAACTGTTAGTTTTAACATGCCTTTATGTGCATGATTAATAATGTATTAGTTGGCCGTCATGTTACTGAACGTGGGGAACACAATCGCTCAGTCTAATGTGGTCAATATCACGAACAACAGGGTGGCAATTGACTGTATTCTAGTCCAGGACTGAACAAATAAACTACAGGTTTTATAGCCTCCAAGTATAGGGTATGTATGCATAACCCATCCGACATTTATTAGCTGTCGGACTTTGTATTGCATTGACTGTGATATAGCTGTTAGCGAGTTAAGTGTATTGATGAATGTGTGTTGTTGAAATGCAATTGCTTTCATGACTTTTTCTTTCTATAATACATTTTTTTATTTTGTATTTTCAAGGAAATGATAAATACCAAAATTGTATATACTTATACGTTAGTTTCCTTGCAGTTTTTGTACCATGAATAATACCTGAGAAGAATATTTTGGTCTGAAACACTGTTTTAGTCTGCATGAACTGAATGGATTTTATAAATGTACAATTTCCTCGAAAGGTTTCCGAGTAGTTGCCACCAGAATATCTTCTTGAGTAAAAGACTTTAGGGTAGATACACCATTGCGTATTAAGTAGGTATGCGAACCTATAACAAATGCAAAGCTCTCACAACGGTCAGAATGCTCAAACACGGTAGAACAATATACGTACTGGGTACCTCGTAAGCCTAGCTTTGCATTGACCTAACACAAATATAATTATAACATCCACGTTTTATGTACTCTATGATAGCAGATGTAAAAAAGATTCTTGTGCAATATAACCAGCTTAACATGACGCTTTGTTAGCTTCTATGTAACATAACTACTGTATCTGCGATAGGTTTAAAGAGCAAGGAACTGAAGCCATCTTGCATTAATTTTTTTTTTTCTGTGTTAGGGTATAGTATTCAGTAGACTGAAAATAGTAAATTTAACATCAGTAAAATTGTTACGTACTTTGTTTTAGTTTACGGTTATGTATTTACCTAGTCATACATTACATATTTTTATTTAATCTTAGATGACAAAGTATTTTTCTCTCTTAAGTTAAAATTTACGGTAATTTTGTCTATCTGGAGTTCCTTTCGTGAGGTTCTCGCTTCGTACGTTATAACTGTTGGAAAAATTGCAGCAATGCTGTTAAGTTTCACAGCTGGTGAGTTCAACGAATATATTTACCACAGGCCGTACTTTTGTAGTCATTAAGAAATGAAACACATATACGTGTAACAAAGTGATCTGATGAAAACTTCAACTGTAAATGCTTTGCTGCTTCAAGCTAGAAATTTAATCTAATGGTTTCAAAAATAAAAAAAAATTCTTCCAAATGTTATGCTGAAGGGTTTTTTACCCAAGGTACTCAGCACATAAGAGTCAGACTTATCTTCCCTAGTCCCAAAATACAATGGTAGCAGATAATTTATGCCAACTTTTCAGGTAAAAACTTAAAAGTGTTAGTATTTCTGATGAAATATTTATGAAGCTCACATATCATACATTTTATTTTGGTGCAAGATGATATGCAAAATATTCTTGTCACTAAAGTTGGCTAGAAGTGTTATTGAGGACTGTTGATTTTAGACTTCTTCATATTAATTGTATGAAACATGTCAGTTTAAAATTTGTTTTAAGTAGCTGCGTGTTTTACATGTGGTGGAACAGCTTCATGTCTAAGGTAAGGGAACATGGAGGAAGGGACTCGGCCCAGTATTCACCTAGAATGATATATGAAAATCCCTGAAAATTGAAGTAAAGATGGAATAGGAATAGAACCTGTGACCTCATGAACGCACTGTGCAGCACACTTCAGGAACAAAGAACAGGGAGATCATTGTGTCGAGTCTAGTTTGTCGTAGCAGCATATAAAGGCTTGCTTGTCATGTCGCCTGTGGCTGTAGTTTATTTTGTAACTATTAGTCTGATTGTTTTATTAGCGGTGTCACTTCGAGCCTCAAGCCATTTACAAAGAGACTACCCATTGACTTTGAGTGCCAAAAGCGTGCTTATCCTCTTGTTGCGAGAGGGAACATTGTCCTTGGGTCTCGTGGGAGTGCCACTCTGTTGACGAGAGATTAAATCAGCACCTCCTATCTAACTGCATCTTACAAATGATTCCCAGTATCAAAACAGGTGCAATTTTTAATTGGTTTGTGTGATGAAAATGCCAGTAAAAGTGCATACTGTTTCACATTCAAACAATATTACTTATAGACATAAACATGTAAGTCTTCTGGTACACAAAACAAAGCTTTAAGGATTTAACTTACAGCATCTAACAAATTTAAATGGTTGTTAAAGATTTTGTATCTTTCGAAAAAGCGAGATCCAAGGACTGTTGTTTCACTACGCATGCATACCTAACATTCCAGATGTTTTCACTCTGAAGTATAATGGGAAGCGACATTACTCCGATACAGAACATAAAAGAAAGCCCTGGGTTAGAAATTTATCAGAGTACCTGAAAAGTTATTGACTTATGAAACAATTCTGAATCTGGAGTGTGCCAAGTTTCCCGACTTCACGTGAGCTCTTACGTAACCGCATGCTGCATGGGCCTTTTGTGAGCTTTGGCTTTGCAACGTGACGTATAGCTTGCACCCTTACCTTGACTTGCCGTTCCTAGAAAAAATCTGTCCCCATTGGCTTTCCAACTTGCAGCAACACCAGTATTTCAAATCTGCACCTAGCCAAACTGAAGAGTTCAGTTATGCCTTACAAGTAAGGCTCAGCATCAAGGTCGTTACATACGGAACCAGTGACTTGGACAGACAGGAAACAGGAGAGGAATTGGCAATGGCCCATAGTTGGAACTATCTCAGTGTTTACCTGGACTGACTTGAGAAAGCCATGGAAAACTGAACTTAGCTACTGTCAGACTGGGAATATAACCCCGCTCCTCTGAATGTACGAGGTGTTTCTTAGTGCAGTTTCAGTACGATAGGTTACTCCGTACCAGTTCGTCAGATGGTAATTTGGCTGATCAGTAGTTGAGCAGACAAACTAACTGGTGTGCATGAAACATGATTTGACTTCCTGTGAAGTCAGTAAGTGTGAGCAGGCCTCCAACTATAAGGTCATTATGCACGTGTTGTCAAGTGGAGATAGGTTCAGTGGCAGACATTCATCTTTTATAGACATCGCCAGACACCGTTGAAACACACTGTTAGCCTTTCTATATTCCTTTATTGTACCAAGTACAAAAATATCAGATCTCGTTGCTTTTGCAAGAAATGTCTAAACCAGCATTTATTATAAATTCATTTTTTGAACTTAAAATAAAAAAAAAAATGCCCATTCAATGCAATCACAGAATCTTTAATTGGAGTCCTAAAAATAATTTTTTAAATTGTTATTCTATTTTAGTTTTATTTAAATTATTATAAATGGCTGGAAAAATCATTAGACAATTTTGCCATGCATGCTTTCAAATAATACGATACATACACAGTTCCACAGGATTTCTGCAGGTTAGCAAAATGTTTGGTAAGTCTTTTAAAACATGAGGCTCTCGTTAGATTTTAAGAATGTAATATTTATTAATACCGGCTCTGAAATAATGGATTTAAGAGAAAAAAGTTTGCTACATGTTTCTGCAAGTTGGAAAATCATGCTGGCAGTTTGTGATATATCCTTTTGTTCCATCGCACCTGAGCTTGCTTGGGTCAGGTATACCACGATTATACCTCGATAATCCCAATTGTTTAGCTCCTGTAAATTTAGTTTTGCATATGAGTGAGGGAGTGCGTGTTGGCGTATTCCAACTGTTTGCGCTTAGTAGAGATTGGCATTATTCAACGTAACAGTTAACGTACTGAACCTATTCTGTAACACATTCCAAAGTTTACACTGTTAGGTTTGTAACATTGCACTTACTGGCTCGCCTAACCCAGCACATCTAACATTCTGCATTCGCACTAAAAGTTTTTTTTTCATTAGGCATCTACGCCTTCAGATAACTCTTCCAATCACATCTCGTAATCTTACACTGTACATGAGTAATTGTTATTTCTTGTTAACACTGAAATTACCTTTCACAAACATCAGTGAACACTGCACACATGTAGCATTTGTAAGAGATCATTGCTAGAACTTTATAAAACAGTAATTTCACTGTACGCTGCCATCCAAAAGCAGTGTGTATGCGAAAAATTATGTTTTTGAAAATGTTTTGTCTAAAAGTTGTTTTCTAGCAACACATTACAGGATCGTGTTATTTGGTTTGAACTGGAACATTGGAACGTGATATATCAGTGAGCACTCTGCTCGTGTTCACACACAATAAGTGCTGTGTCAGCTCTGGGTAGAGTGCACTTACAATTATTCCACGTGCATGCTTTGCTGGATGCACACGATGACTCTTCTCGACGGGAGTGTGGCATGACCATATCAACCTAGAGGGTTGTCGCTATGCTTCTCATATTCTAAATTACCTGATGTTCATTTGATTTCTAAGCTAAATAAAATTTTTTCTGTGTACACTTTCTCACGACAGTTAAAATATGCTTGTCGCAGGATTCTCTGGTCCCATGCAAGTAGCTCTCGGTCAGAGCACACAAAACAACGAACAGTGCAGCAGTTGGAATTCGCTATGTGAAGTTGTGTTATTGTGCGACTAATATTTATTAGTTGTATGTTAGTAACATGTGTGTAGTTGTTTCTAGGGTTGCATTGATGGAGTGCTGGTCGAGAGGCAGGGAGTTAAAAATAATAAATATTTCAGCAATGATATTTGATTTTGGCTTCAGAGACTGAACCAGTGTGCTAAAGGTACAACAGTCGGGTACAGGAAACTCCGTATAATTTGCAGCATCCTAGAAATATTTTTTCTTTATTAATTGATGGAAGATTTATGTATGTAACCCAAGGATATCAAATTAATTGTTTAAAACAGCTAGCCATGGCCTCATATCCATTCACTGAATGTCCTACAAACAAATATTTTTGGTTGTTTAGTGTATATCCAGTTTACTGTACCAATTATAGTTGATGTAAAATACGCTGCAGCATAAACAGTTTTTCCGGATTGTGACATCTAGTAGAGCCAAGTTTAGTGACGTGAAACGTAGCATCAATGCAGCCTTAGTTTATCTTGTTGTGAATGTTCGACTTTGGTTTTAATTACATTTTACAATTTCAGTTTTATGGTATTTGCCCAGTTTGCGACATGACAAATGTGCTACGGGAAAGGGAATTTTAACCCTGTTACCCGAGGTAACTTAAAACATATTTTTATTGCCGAAAGAACAATTCTAAAAGGCAAGTGTGATTTTTCATTGAGGACGGTCGTGTGAAATAGAGAAGCAACCTTTTATGATAGGAACCTATAATACATTCTTCATGATACATAAAAAAAATTGCTGATACAATTCGCTTGTTGAGACAACACCACAATCATAGTGACGGCTCGACGGCTAATCCATTATCAATAAATTGCAACAGCTAGCAGTATTTTTTTAACAAATTGTCCCAACTTTTCCAGATTATCGTGTTAATGCATACAGTTCTAGTGCTTAATTAATTTATGTAATTAGGATCGTTATTGCTGTTAATGTGATCTGTAAACAGTAAAATTGTGACTGTGACTGTCCTTCCATATAAACAATGAAATATAAAATTTCTTAATTTTCTGATACTGATAACATTTTGTTAAATGTCTAAAAGATGAGCAGTGTTTGGTACAAAGATTAATTAAAAATATTAATTTTTTTTTCTGTAAGTTCAGTGACTTATCAACAGTAAGGACACAAACACTAAACCAAAGACTCAGGCGGAAGGAGTAGTAATTGGCCATGGACATATGTAAACATATTCATTTATTTTCCCTGATTTCTACCTACCTCTGATTCAGTTTTGAAAGTTACTTAACGTATATGTGTATGAAGTTAGTTCACATTTACACCCCTAGCAGCACAGAACATTTCTAATTTTCTTTCTTTCTTTTTTTTCTCGAGGCCTTTGTGAAAATGTGTCAAAAAAAGCATAAAACTATGCCCCTGAATCAACAGCTGGCTCTTGTAAAGACAAGTCTGTAGATAATGCTAACCAATCATCACTAAACATTACATGTTCAACAGTTACTTATCCTCTCGTTTGACCGATTCATAAGAGACTAGATTTCTGACATGACTTCGACGTATGTCAACAATTGCAGCTGTACGGCAGTGTTGGTGGAATGCTGGAATGACACAGCCCTGTACGGACGACATGATATGGAACTGAACAGCATATCAAATACAAGACACTTTTGAAACTGGTACAGTGGAAAACATATCACTTCCAGCAGTTTTGGAATGGAAAATATTTTCTTTGTACAGTATTTATGTCGGTCCGACAAAGCTAGTATGAAACCTTGTAAAACTTAATAGCATGTCTGTATTTTGCCCTATTGTGGTACACCTGCTTGTTAATTATGACAATTATTAGCTCTCTCTCTGCATATGTGTGTGTGTATGTACACACACACATTATATACATCTATATACATTAATTTTTTCCCAAAGAAAGTAACTTTTATTGTCGGTGGCATGTGTAACAGTTATGCTGCAAAGGGGCAGGGAGTCGCATAAAATATTGTGTCGCTTCGGTTTTTGTTGCGTCATGTCGTGCTCATCAGGGCTGAGTGTTTCCAGTGTTAGTCTCGTAGGCAGCAGGGCACCCGTGTCTGTGCGTAGGTTCGCTACACGAGCAAACAATAATTCTCATAGACGTAATCTCTTGTTAATTATGTGCAATCCAAGGATCTGTATCTTCCTTCGTTTGGATATCTTCTTTCCGGTGATGTAACCTCTGTGCTTTTCTAATGTAGTGTAGTCAATGGAACAAAAGGAAAAAAAAAGAGAGTGCAAATAAAATATATTTACTGTACTTGTATATAAAGGTAAGTGCATACATGGGTTGGATCGTTTAATGTGGCCTTTCTTTAGAAGTCTGCTCTGTATCTGACATATATGTGTATATGTGTGTGTAAGTTCAAACATGTAGGAAGATGATAATGCCAAAGATTTTGAAGTATGTAGTCATATCCCCTCGACCCCTGGAATGAAAATAACAAATAAAAACTGATTTGTAACTCACATAGACAACAGGACAAACAAAATAATTCATATAGACATTTGTAACCAATCTTGCTCATTGTATTACAACTAAATAATAGAAAACCTTGTATCTTACTACAGTTTAATTGTGGGATTACTGCATTAATTTTAAAAAAAGTCAAGTAATGTGATGTACTATTATTAATTTATTGTGATTAATTTATTTCTTTGTTTTCATTACAAAGAAGTTATTTTCTGCGAAATGTATGTGCAATTATTTTATGTAAGAATTTTTTCTGTAGTTCAGAATTGCGTGATTTTTTTTGCTAGAATTACTTTTCATTCATGATGATACATAACGCTAATATTTTGTAATGTGAATGTACATATATTATTTTGTTAGTTTTGTAAATAGCTTGTATTAAATGTGTACAGTTTGAACACAATTGTCCATCTTCCTAAAAAAAAAAATTACCTGAAATTACTGTAGGGTTGCTGTTTTTCTTTAGTTTTTTTTACTTTTGATGTGTACGGTACTTTTTTTGACAATGTTAAGTCAGAATTTTCAAAAGTAAATTATGTAATATGAGGAACTTATTTTAATGAATTTTCCTGTTATTTTGTACACTGGTCACATCCCACATAGATAGTGTGGCTTGTAAAATTTATTAATTTGTTTGAAAAAGTAATTTTAAATATTTTCTTGCATTCCCTCAGAAGTCATAGTACTTTATTTGGATCTTTAAACAGTCAACATATGAAGATTTGTTAACTGAAAGTTACATACAAAAGACTCTTTGACTTGATCGTACAAACACTTTTCTCTGCTTGGATACAAAGAAACAAAAGTAAGGGTAAAAATTAGGAGCTATGCAGTTCTGTAGGTGCCAGGGATGAATTCATGGAGGGGAAGGGATGATAAGTCCCTCCCCCCTTTCCAAAAAAAAAAAAAAAACACCTAGACAGTTTCTTTAGAGAGTATTGTTTTGAACTTTTTAAAACCAACATGAAGCATTTGGTGTTTGTTACATTATGTACTTAGATACGAGAATACACGCTTTGTATTTTAAAGTGTTTCACATAATGCTTAGTTTGAACTAGGTTACAAAATAATTTCTTATTAATCTCCTTTTCACATATCTTTCAGTCTATGATCATGCATCATACAGAACCTCCAACATTATAATAAAGCCTGTGGACTTGCACAAATGAAGTGTGCATTAATACACACAGAAATAAATATCCAACAAATATGAACTGTTCCATACATTTTAATTCCTTGTTACGGTAACCATGAAATAAAATTGTTAGTTGAAGAGACAAATAACTTTTATCACCTAGATTTTGGGTGTAGCATCCAGAATTTGAAATTTTCTCCATTCGGAAAGTTTGAGGGTAACCATGGCAAGATGTGCCCAATAAGTGCAAAATGCCAGGAAATAATCTTACAATAAAATTTCATTTGAGTAATTTGATGTGTTTTAAGGAGTTGACTTATTTTCCTTTGTTTTTTATTTTACCATCGAGTAAACTTGATCTGACAATTTGAAATTAATTAATTTTGGAGTGCCATATTTACTGTGTAATATGTTAACTTGTATTTTATTTGTACAGAATGATTTTGTGAACAGTTTTCTTCGGAAGGCGTCTAGAACTAGGACAATATGTGTCGTGTCCAATGAATGTTTACCATTTAGCATTTCATATAAATAAACAAAGTGAACAAAATACTATGGTTTGTTTTATTTCACATCTGCATCCATTACGCCTCGTTAAGTGTTTCATGTTTGATCCATGGTAAACTGAAAGTCAGGCTTGGTTTCCATTATTAGTCACTTTGTATCTCAGTGCTATATGTGAATATAAACACTGCCACATGCTTTTATTGACATAGGCTTGTACAGTGTTCACATTTATATTCCATTGTTCATAAAACTGTTGTTAACTACAGTTATTCATTAAATATACAAGTCATAAATAATGTCTATAGATAAAATACTGTCTGATAAATACTTTTCAGTTCATTAGTTCTCAATATCATTTCAAACACTGAAATAAACTGTGTGTGCTGACCAACAGTAAAGTGTTAACAAATTTGTGAAAATACTCTGTGAACAGTACAACCTTATTACACTTACAAGGTGAAAGATCTATATGCAAATAAAAGGCAGGCAAGTACATAGTTGGTTGCATAACTGTTAAAATGTTCAGTAACTGCTACCAACTGGACAAACAATAAAGTCATCGGTAATGCCCATTGTGTTATTGTAACTACTGTTTCTCAGAGAAGCTACTGTCTAAACAATCAACAAACTTCTTTCTTTAACAGAATCTACTCTCCAAATTATTATATTTGACTCACAATTTTCCTTCTTTCCATATACAAATAAATGGATTCCCTTAATGTAACTTTTTTCAGTCACTTGTAATTGTAACGCGTAATTGTTTGCACCACCAAAGTAGGTGATGCGTCTTTGTTTACCAACGCATCAACTGATGTTGAGGTTATGTAGTTTGAAGTACTTCGGATAGCTCAGTGGTTAAGATGTTGAGGCATAAACGTTCACTGTGGTTTTAGTAAGTAACACTCATGTAATCTATCAATTGTTTGTTGCTTCACTCTTTTTATATGGCTTTACAAAGGACAGGTTGGTACCAACCACCAACAAAAACAATCATTATCAAAGTTCATGAGATGTCCAGTGCTACCACTTCCAACTCTGACCTTCCGATAATAAGACAAAAAAAAATACATGTTGCGTGATAAAAGAGTTCACCTGGCCATGGGACCACAGTTATGGCACAAATCTCAGATCTCTCGCCACCTTAGAAAGCAAACATAAAAAAAAATAGTACAAAGTAGTGGGACTAAATTTCCCAATGGCCTCTCCAGCGCTCCCAGGGCCAGCCCTGCTGTGCCCTCGCGACCTGCATGTGTCTTTCCTCCTCCGCTCTCTGCACTACTGATAAAGCTTTGATGGACATGGTGACTAATAGCATGCCTCGGCGGAGAGATACAAAAGAATCCAAATTTACCAAAAAACAGCTACATTACACTTAAAACATATAAAAAATGGTTTCAAAAATTGAATCTATAGGTTTTTACATAAAAATAATAAAGAATACTAATACAAATACTTTAATTGGGGACAAAATACGCACATCAGTAGAACTACTTTTGCGGCGCAATACCCTAAAGTAAGCCACCCCCTGCGATGGCTGACCAACATGTGTCAACAACCCACGTCATGAAGTAATTCCATGAAGCAAGCGATCAACCACAACGTCGGCTCCAGAAATCCTACAGCCTGGAGAAGCTTGCAACACATGACGTTACTCACTTCACCAGTAACATTTTTATAACTACTAAAATTTGCCAAAACTCAAAAAATAAGAAAAATACATGAAAGTTTTTAAGAGGGAAGGGATCTTAACATAATTGCTCTGGCACCATGGCCGTAATCAAAAGTAGGGGGGGGGGAGAGTCCAGGGGTCCTCCCCCAAGGAACATTTCAGTTTCTGAGTACAAAATGGTGGTATTCAAGCAGTTTTAAACCTAAATATACAGTACACAGTGGACAGAAAGCTCAGTATGTTTAAAAGTGTAATTTATAGTTTTATGCTATAAACGTAAAAAAATCTTAAAATTATTTATGTAGGAAGCATTTTGTCCAAATGTCTACTTCAATTTCTTATGCAATAATTATGTGAGTATGCTAGTCACAGGAACTTACAACTAAACCAGAAAAAAATGCTCGTGCAACCATTCACTTCCAATATTCTATATGCACTAAAATCACGGGCTATGTAATAACCTAACTATTTTGCAAACATTTGAATTTGCACACAAATTTTGTTTAAATTTGTGCAATAAGGCACATAATTTAACTTTTTGTTTTGGAATTTACTGAATTTACTCATTAATATTAGAATCATTAAATTTATTTGATTAAGAAAGCAATTTAATCAAAATTTATCATTAACTGCAAAAAAAGTTATACTGGGGTGTACGAAAATGTTTGAGAAAGAAATCAAATGTTAAAATAAAATACTAATACTGTACATTTTTGAAAATGAATGGCATTAAGCAGAAAGGTACCAACATTATTTGTTGTAGTGTAGAGTAACTGTGAGGTGGGTTGGCAAGACTGATGGCAATGAAGATGGCGCGGTGTCTTATGGGCATATAGATGAGTTCGAGGAACGGGCAGATAGTATAGGAACGTATTTAAAATGGTTACGTCATTATTTTGAGGTGAATTCAGTACCGGAAAAAAAGCAAGTCGCGGTGTTGTTGTCGGTAATTGGGAAGAACACGTTTGGAGTAATATGTGACTTGGTGTCTCCAGCAGAGCCGGGAGACAAGACGTTCGCAGAGCTGGAAGAAATCCTGAAAGCTCATTACAGCCCAAAGACACTGGTGATCGCGGAGCGGTTCAAATTCCATAAGCGAGTGCAAAAAGAGAACAAATCGATTGCCGAGTTTTCAGTCGCAATTAAGCATTTGGCACAAACATGTAATTTTGGCACGTTTTTGCTAGAGGCTTTGCGGAACCAATTTGTAAGCAGCCTGCGCAGCGCCAACATCCAGCAGAAGCTAATCGAAGCGGAGTATACACTGGATCAAGCATATGCATTGGTGACGACCTTGGAGCAGGCGGGGAAGCAACAGCAGCTCTTCCAGGGTCCTCAGTCGACACCAATAGAGGACGTATGCAAAGTGCGGATGCAAAGTAAACATCCTCCGGGTGCAGGTACCTCAAGACATATTGGAGGTCAAAGAGAATGCTTTCGGTGAGGTAGTAAAGAGTATATAGTAGCGACGTGTCATTTTTCACAGTACAAGTGCCAACCATGTTCTAAAATAGGTCATTTGGCACGGAAATGTCGCATGCAGAAGGTGACATCAGTGTGCGGTGTGCGAGAACAGACACCGAGGGACCGTGGGGGTGGCAGCAGTGGCAGTGAGCAACCATGTAAACAAACAAATTTCCATAATGACGTTTTAGACTTATTTAATGTGCAGCAGCAGACGGTGGCTTCGGTTGGTTATCAGGTGTCCGTTCGGGTGGAAGGTAAACCACTAGTAATGCAAGTGGATACAGGGTCGGCGGTAACATTGGTGTCTAATGAAACATACCAAGCCAACTGGGCAAACTTGCAGTTGCGGGACTCAAATATCAAGCTGCGGACGTATTTCGGGGATTACTTACCAGTGAAGGGAGATGTTCAAGTGAAAGTGGGATACAAGGATCAGCTAAAGCAACTCCCAATGTTGGTGGTGGACTCGGCCAAATAGTAACTTCCTTCATTGCTAGGACGGGATTGGCTGGAGCATATTCATTTGGACTGGAACAAATCAGCGCAGTGTCTGTGGATGAAGTGAGTAGCGTGGATGGGGTTAAAGAGGAAGTGTTAAAGGGGCTACTAAATAAGTATGCAGAAATATTTAGTGGGGCATTTGGGGAAATTAAACAGTTCGTAGCCAACTTCACCCTTAAGGAGGGTGTGTCACCTGTGTTTCTTAAAGCAAGAACAGTACCGTACGCATTGAAGGAGAAAGTGGAACAACAGCTGCAGTACTTAGAGGAGCAACAAGTTTTGGAAAAGGTGGCCTACAGCAACTGGGCAAGTCCACTGGTAGTGGTACCCAAGGCGAATGGCGAGGTAAGGTTGTGTGCTGATTTTAAAGTAACAGTGAACCCTAGAATTTAATTGGCCCGTCAGCCACTCCCTTGTATTGATGATGTATTTGCATCTTTGGCTAATGGTAAGGTGTTTAGTGTGCTGCATTTGTCCAATGCCTACCAACAGTTGGTAGTGGGGAAGGAGTCACAGGAGTTGGTGACAGTTAACACACACAAAGGTCTGTACAGGTATAGGAGAATGCCTTTTGGGTTGTCGAGTGCACCAGGCATATTCCAGGCAGTGATGGAATAGATTTTACAAGGCATCTCAGGAGTGGTGGCATACCTAGATGACATTCTTATAACAGGTGGTTCAGTGGAGGAAGGGATGGAGAAATTAGAAGCAGTGTTGCAGAGGTTGCAAAAACATGGGTTACAGGTCAAGAAGGAGAAGTGTCACTTTAAGGAAAAGAAGGTGAAATTTTTGGGTTATATCATTAGTGAAGAGGGCATTAGGCCAGCGAATGAACTACAGGAGGCAATAAAGAAGGCCCCAGTGCCAACTACGGTGACACAGTTAGGATTGATTAATTTCTATGGCAGGTTTGTTCCGGGGATGTCAGGCAAATTGAAACCATTGTACAATTTGCTAACAGAAAGTGTGACATGGACGTGCAATTCTCAGTGCCAGCAGTTATTCGAAGAAAGTAAGGAGTGGATCTTTCAGGCTCCAGTGCTGGTACAGTTTGACCCTTTGAAACCACTTATTGTAGCTAGTGATGCATCGCAATACGGAGTCTGTGCAGTGCTCTCTCACAGAATACCAGATGGCACAGAACGACCCATTTGCTCTGCATCAAAGACACTGTCTAAGGCAGAGCAGGGTTATTGCCAGTTACAGAAGGAAGCATTGAGCATTATATTTGCGGTGCAGAAGTTCCACAAATTCCTGTATGGCAACCATTTCACACTCTACACGGATCACCGCCCCTTGACCACCATATTCAGACCTAAGAAAGCAGTGCCATCTTTGGCAGCGGCTAGGTTGCAGCGGTGGGCTCTTCTCCTGGCCACATATGACTATTCTATAGAATATAGGAAAGGACAGGACATGGGTAATGCGGATGCATTGTCACAACTGCCATTGGCTCAAGCACAAACCTTGGAGCAACCAGTCTTCGAAGTGCAGCTTTGCCAGGACCTGCCAATAAAGGAAGCAGAAATTGCTGAGGCAACGGAGCAAGGCGGAGTGTTGAAAATAGTATACCCTATATGGTTGGCCACAGGTCATTAATGAGCTCGGAATTAAGCAATACTGGACAAGGAAGGATGAGTTGGCAGTTCAAGACAACTGCTTAGTGTCGGCAGACAGGGTGGTAATACCATACATCCTAAGAACTCCGGTGCTGCAAATATTGCACGAGGGTCACCCAGGAGTGGTTCGTATGAAAACGTTGGGGAGAAGTTATGTTTGGTGGCCAGGAATGGACAGTGAAATTGAAGATACTGTGAAGAAGTGCACAGCTTGCCAACTGTCTCGGCATAATGTACCGCAAAAGTCAAAGGTATCATGGCCAGATACTGTGCGGGTGGGGGAAAGAGTTCACGTAGATTTTGCGGAGGAGGGAAAGCGCTTATTGAAATTGGTAGATGCCTATTCTAAGTGGGTGGAGGTATGGCCGAGCAGAGTACCTCTGCAGAAATGACAGCGGAAAAGTTGCTGACATATTTTGCAGCATATGGTCTACCAGAGATGCTGGTGGCAGATAATGGGCCTCAGTTTCGGTCAGGGGAGTTTGGGCAATTTTGCAAGACAAATGCAGTCCAGTTACAGTTGACCCCACCGTTTCACCCACAATCAAATGGAGTGGCAGAAAGAACAGTACAATCAGTAAAGTTGGCACTACTGAAGCAGGCATGGAAAGTGGATTAAATGGATGAGAACTATCTCTGCAACATGCGCTGGATAAGGTTTTTTTTTTTGCATACCGGAATACACCACATACCACAACGGGAAGGACCCCAGCAGAAATGTTTTTGAAGAGGAAGCCACGAACGAGACTAATGTTGGTGAACCCAAAATTACCGGAATATCAGGACAAGAAATTGAGACAGAGGATAGAAACTCACTTTGGCGTACGGGAGGCAGTATTGGTAAAGAGTGTTCGTGGAGAACGGATAAGATGGCTACCTGGACACATTGTAGAAGTGGTCAGTCCGGTGGCATACAGGGTCAAGTTGGGGGAAGTAGTAAGATTCTGTCATCAAGATCACCTTCAGAAAAGTCACCTACAAGAGGAAACACCTTGTTGTGAGCAGAGTAACTCTGCGGATACTTTGAGAAGACAAGTTATGAAGGGACGCGGGGAGTATGCAGCGGGACCATCAACAGAACAATCTCTAGGGGCAAGGAATGCAGAAAAGGTGGTGACTTCCAGGAGGGAGAAGCATCCTCACCAAGGGAATCAGCTCTACGAGCAGCAGGGGGAGGCAGAGCAACATCTCCACCGAAGGGGCCAGCCCTACGAGCAGCAGCCAGGGGAAAAGCTGATTGTTCACCAGAGCAGCTACCAACAGAAAAAGTACAAAACCTAGCCGGGAGGATTCTTCAAAGAGCTGCGAGCACAGGAGATGATAGGGAGGATGAAGATTTCCGGGGCTTCACTGAAGAAACTCCGGCTACACCTGCTGGCAGATATGAAACCGTGAGGCGCAGTGGGAGGGTGAGGCATCCTCCAAGTCGGTGGGAGTGGTAGTGAACATGCTTGGTGGAAGGAGTCTACTATTAAGAAGGAAGAAGTGTAGTGTAAAGTAACTGTGAGGTGGGTTGGCAGACTGACGGCAGTGAAGATGGTGCCGGAGTCAAGAACATAACAGTAATAAGGTGATGAGGCTTTGGGCGGGATGTCGCGAATAGAGTGTAATGGATGTACTGTATATTACAGTTGTGCTTTGTGCAAATAAAATGTTTGGAAAAATTCATTGCTGTGAATTTTTCATTTGTTAAAACGTTACAACAGTAACAAATGGATGCCACTACGGTGAAAATTTGTTAATAAAAACTAATTTATACACATTGGGTTTCTTTTCTCTCCCCATGGCATGAAATGAGAAAATGTAAATTTTATGTTCCTCATTCAAAACATTTTTCTTCTTCACATGTAAAACAGGCACAATACTTTACTCTACTGTAAAAATAAGTAATACTTGTGATAAGGGATAATCAGCTGGATGGGAAATTTTTATGCATGTTTATATTGCTAACTCATGTTAATAAAAATATTATTACTACAAACTTCATGTTTGTGTTAGACATTTTACTCACTCTGGGCTTAAGGACCTATGAAATGTTACAATTTCACTCAGTAGATCATGGGATACTGCTGATTAAGGCCATGCTTGCTTGGTAGGTTTGATAACGTTAGTGCAAAGAACTTGACGTTTTAAACAGAATGCTTCCAAAAAGTTTAGGACTGTGTGCAACCACAATGCACAATTGTATAAGCACATTTTCGTAATAATGATAAGTTCGTCCATAAAATATATTTTTGATTGATTTTGACTTGTTACCATGACAAAATTTGTTGTATTTAGCATGCAAAAAAAAAAACTGTGTTTAAGGTTACAAAAAATTAAACTACAACTCGAAAGGTATTAATGTCGAAACAATGTAGCAATTCTCCAACATCAATATTCAGTTAATTTTAAAAACAATAATATAATATTGAAGTAACTGGACAATTATCACGCATAGAGTAAATGTAAAAGTGTTGACAAAAATAAAATGTAATGTTCTAAGTAGGTAACATATTGCAAGCTGATCAGTGTTCATGTAAAGCAAGCAGAGCTATAGAATCAATCAATGAATGTAAATGACGCCACAAAAAAATCTCACAGAATTAACAAGGCGATCGTAGTCTCCGTTCATCAACAAACCACCTTTGTCAACGGCATCTGACTGGCAAGTTTAGCCACGTCCTCCTGTTTGACATTATTACCGGCAATATTCAGGTAACTTAGTTTCGTCAGATGTTCAGGTATCAAGTGCAGAGTCTGCCCATTGATAGCGCAACGGTAGAGGTTGAGAGATTCCAGGGATTTACAACTTGTAAGATTGAGGACAGTTTCATCCGTAAGCTTAAAACTATACGACAAATCTAAGTGTTTCAACGTACGGCATTGAGCTATGATTTTGGTGTCATTGTCTGTCAGAAAAAAATTGTCGCAAAATGAAAAACTTTCCAGATGCTCCAGCCTACAAAGCTCTTCAAATGTGTGTCGTCTAAAAACCACCCCATTGTGCAGTTTCAGTGACCTCAAGTTTGGGTAGTAGAGGCAGATGTCTTTCACTGTGTTGGTGGGAATTTTACAAAAATAGACACTGATGATAATTTCCTGAAGTAACGGGAAAGGATCGGTAAATAAAACATTGAAGAAGGTCTGCACATCTTCAGTCCTAGGAGCACCACAGGAGAATTCTAAACATTTTAGGGTTTTAATATTGGCCAGAGGCAAGAAGTTGACGTACCCATCACTGGTGCCATGATATAATTCCAATTTCTGGAGCTTAGTGAAGGAACCAAGAAGATTGATGGTTTGCTGAGTACAATTGAGATACTTGTTGAACTTCAGAGTCGTCAACTTGTGCTTCATTTCCTTCAAAATGTAGTAGTATTCTTGTTCCATTATCTTCGGCCACTCAATGTATAGCTCCTCCAAAGAATCACAGCCTTTGACAATTGGTTCGAAACTACAACCATCCTGCGACGTCACAATTATGGTAAGTTTCTTCAAGTTCCCGCGCTTGCCAACTCTGCCTAATATCTGAGGGGCGCTTGTAGTGTCAACAGCGATCATGAAAGATTCCAAATTGGGGAACGCTTCAAACAAGGCATCAATTTGAGGAACCGCCAATGCGCCATCACTGAACCTGACACAGAACGTGTTAACATCAAAACAGTTCCTGATCACTGGAGAAACAAAGTCTACCGGGCCACCTGGTGTCTTCACAGATGCACAAATGTGTTTCACCATCGGACACTTCTCAATGAACCTCACTGCCTCATCGCAGCTCACCACAGGTTCTGGAGAATACACGTAGTCCTCCCACACAGGAAGAGTTTGTACTATATTTCTCCAGGAGGTGCAGACATTCTGTATGATGTCCGTCAACTCGTCTAGAGAGAAGTAGTCAAAAATATCCAGCAGCAACTCCAGTGGCAGGTCTGCAAGACTGGGCATCTGGACAAAGAACATTGCAGTATATCAACAAGCTGTACACAATAAAAGTAATAAATATATGTGGACGAAACCAGAGGACAAGGCATCACACCTACGAACAGACTGGTGACAGAATGCCTGTAGGTGTCTGCCGAGCCTTGTGGGATGATGTTGACTGAACAAAGACCTACAACAGAGAAGCGTTGGAATTTTGTAGATGATGGGAAATGGGAAGAGAAAAATACGCTTGCCAATGACCATGTCTGCCACATTCCTCACTTGTGAAAAATCAGGATCAACCCATGCAGGAATCGAACACAGAGCACCTTATAGTTTGAGAATTTTACTGCAAGTAGTTTTTAACATTATAGAAACATTATAAGTGATTAAAGGAAGCTATTTCTAACTTTGTAAGTTTAACCAAACAAAATCCTCTCTGACACAGTAACCTGGAACACTGGAATGTAAAGTAGCTGATAACATATTAAAATATGCTCCTCCTGAAAACTGAAAAGTTTAAACCAAGAAGTGTGTGGTGTAAACAAGGCAAACAAATTATTTTGGTTTCTAGTTTACAACTGCAAAATTTTGCAAAATCAGAATATTGCTCAAATAATAAGTATACTTGAATAAACAACAACCCAATTAAAAGAAATAAATTCTAAATAATCCTTTTAAAAAATTAGAATTTATATGTAATAAAAAAAAGACAAACAACAAACCATACCCTGAATGACAATTTTGTACTTTGAATGGTATCACAGATTTAAACATTTATGTACTTTACCCCTAGGTTTCTATAACATCAAAGTTTAACATAAACTTGAACAATGTAAGTGGTGTAGATTTTTTTTTGTTCACAAGATACTAAGAATTAAATATTACCCCTCTACCTCCTCTAAAACTTAAATTAAAAAACAACATTAGTTTAGAAATATGTAAAGTATTACCTGGGAACAAAATTTTCAATTACTGTTTTCAACTGCTTAATCTCAGCAAAGAGAGTAAAAAATTCAGACTCCAAAATGCATATTTTTAGACAAAGTCACAGGATTTGGGGTTGGAGAAGTTTGTGGAAGATGACGTAAGATGAATAGTAATAGATAAGATTATAGCTTGTTAGGCATAGTCCTTCTTTAACAGGTTTTCTATTAAGGCTCTGTGTGTGTGTGTGTGTGAGGTACAGTGTAAATGACGCACCAAGGGTGTAGCTAACCAGTATATGTAATGCAGTTACCACCTCTATACACAAGCTACTCTACTAGCGTGAAGGGGCAGCGGTGGCCGAGGGGTCAGACGTCTCGCCTCCCACCAAGGCAATCCGGGTTCGATTCCCGGCGGGGTCGGTCTCTGGATTTTCGCATGTGGGAATCGTGCCGTACGATGCCGCTGGTTGGTGGGTTTTCTCTGGGATCTCCCGTTTCCCCCACCTATTCATTCCGGCGCTGCTCCATACTTGCATATCACCACTCACCAGCGCTAAAGACGTCGATGTTAAGTGCTGATCAAAACTTCTTCACTCACTCACTCTACTAGTGTGCAGTTATTTGCGACCTTTATTTTATCTACGGGGCTTTAAGTAAGCAATGACCATATCATTTCATTTGTGGAAAGTATGCTTTGAAGTCCCAATGCATATTTCTATCTTAGTTTTTTTGGTCGTCTTGGTATTTTTCCTGATGATGGTGTTAGTCATATTTTGTAAATCATGTTTCTAATAAGTGTGCCAAATTATTAAACTTATACTGTCATAGTCGGAAGTGTGTGTTCTCTTCATAGATATATGCTTGTAATGCACATTTAGTAGTTTTGTCTAAAAAGAATATTCCGAACCCACTACAACACATTTCACGCACAGCAAGAAAACCCCTCAATGCGTAGTCTCTCTTATCAGGTTGTATTTTCCAACTGCATCTCAGAAGAGTATTTTCATCAAAATAACTACAAATTTCTTATTAAAGCACTTAGAACAATATACAGGCAGCTACCTTAGTAATTAGTCACCAATATTTATAAATGCACTATGAAAATGTGATTATGTCTACATGAATTATATCATAATTACAAGACAGTTAAATATTTTAAATACGTCCCCTAAACAACTGCAACAAGTAAAAAAAAAATAATAATTCCAACACTGTTGAAGATGCCCACCTCAAGTTGGAGGCACTGTACATGCAGAACAATATTATGCGGTGCTTATTACAAACACCTACCGTAACTATTTAGAACTGGAGGGGAGGTGGAAGGAGGGGAGCTAATAGGGCTTATAATATTTTAACAACCGCCCCTCTATAACGATCCTACATTCGGGGGAACGACGAGGGGTCATTATAAAGAGGTTTTAAATACCTTGTAACATCGCACAAAAAAATCCTTGAATTTAATTTTTAAAATGTTTAAAGAAATTTATTGAACCATTATTTTGGCAAAATAGAAGTTGTCTTGCTATTAAGCGTCTTCAGAAACAACAATTTGCGAGAAAATGTTCTTCAAACTTATTTGCCAGAATAATTCAGAATTATTAATTCCTGTGCATGTAGAGTACTAAATATCAATTAGTTTGATTTTATGAAAATATGTTTTCGCTTTAAGTTGTTTACATTGTTAAGTTCTAAAAAATTTTTAGCCCAAATTACTAGTACTGTACTTCCTTACATACAAACATAGGTGTTATTGTGATGGCTAAACTTGAACAGTTTCTCACAGTGTTCCTAAAGACCCTATCATGCAAGTACTGTACGTCTTTATTTTGCCAGAAATAAGAATTTGTTTGCATTCCTCTTCATTTAAGTTCTACCTTTTTTCGACAATATTTATAGTTCTGGCAACAGTTTCGAAGAACTATCAGCTGGGTGCAATGCTTCGTAGGCAGTCACTTTACTTCTGCTTTAAAGATAATGAAACGATCTTGGAATAGAACATATTCCACATTACCAGTAACAAGAGTTGGCAACTAGTGCTCTAGAGCTTCACATAAAGCTTTATCTTGTAATATTTTCACCTTTCCTCTGCAACTGTTCCATTCCAGTGATCATTAACATTATGATTCTCATGAACCCTGTCTAGCAACCCACGAGACCACTGGTGCTAACATGTGACGTATCTGAGTATGGAGTTGGGCAATTCTGACACACATAATGGATGATTGCGAGGAATGTCCAGTGGCATTTGGGTCACATATACTACAAAAATGTGAATGTAACAATGCACAAATAGGTAAAAAAGTGCTTGCAATTATGTTTGGAGTTACCAAATTTCAGCAATATTTGGCAGGCAGATCATTTAAAGTGGTAACAGATCACAAGACAATATTGCGACTTTTGGATCCAAAGTGTCCAACACCGGATGTAATATCTCCACGATGTCTTCACAAATTTTGCACTGGAGCATGCTGCTGGGCATGTACAACTACAGTATCATTTAACGGCCAGGGGTTCACATTGGACATGCAGATTCCTTGAGCAGAATACCGCAGTCAGCACATTTAAAGTTCCTGTCATTACAGAGATTCTCATGCTCGAAGAAACGCTTGCAGTACCCTTGGATGCACGAGCAGTGGCTTGGTATGTAATGGAAGATCCTGTGTTAAAACATGTCAAGCATTTCGCATTGTAGGGATGGCTGCGAGAGTTACAGAACAAGGATGTTCGGCCATATTGGAACCAGCAGTTGGAACTGTCAGTCTATTAGGATTGTGTGTTATGGGGTACACGAGTGGTAATCCCACACCACACGAGGGGATATACTTCAAATGTTGCATGCAGCACATGATGGGATCGTGCGTTCAAAGGCCATAGCACGAAGCTATTTATGATGGCTAAAACTGGATGAGGAAATAGAAGGAATGATCAGCCTCTGCCAGATTTGCCAGTCAGAACACAGAGCACCAGCAAAGACCTAGGTACCATGTAGCGCACCTCAAAATACATGGTTTCCGCTGCATATAAACTTTTCTGGCCACTTTCAAGGGAAGACATTCCTAATTGTTGTAGATGCATTCTCTAAATGGCCAGAAGTAAGGCTGGTGCCATCAATGTCATCGGCTGTGGTGGTGCAAGAGCTCAGAAACACATTTGGTACCAGTGGGATTCCCAATGTTGTTGTGTCCGATAAAGGGACTGCTTTCTCATCATCGAAAATAAAGACATTTTAAGGGAAGAACGGAGTCACCTACAGATACACCCCTCCATATCACCCAGCCAGTGACGGACAAGCAGAGCGAACCATGCAAACCGTCAAGGACAAGTTGAAGAAGTTTAAAGTTGGCTATTGGAACATGAGGCTGCAAAGAATGCTATTTGCTCTATGCACAACCCCTAGTACAGCCACGCAGAAAACATCGGCTGAACTCTTGATTGGTTGGAAATTGCAAACAATTTTCGACAGATGGCATCCACATTCGCTGTCAAGTACAGGAAAGGTGATGATGAGAGATGTTGGTGGGGACAAATTGAGACAGTCCAATGAAGATGACCCGGTGTTACTCCGCAGCTATGTGACCGGACCCAAGTGGGTACCCCGTGTAGTGGTAAACAAGGAGGGTCTGGTTACATACCAAGCGCAAACAGAAGATGGCCACGTTACATGAAGACATGTAGATCAGATATTGCGACATGTGGTCTAAAGAAGGGGTCCAGACCAGGTGAGAGATTGCAGTGGCTGAGCGGCAAAAGCACCTCACAACAGGCCAGAGCAAGGACGCCTGGAAATAACGGTTGTGAAGTCTCAAGATGTTTTGAGTTTACAGTTAAGAGGGACATCAGGGCAGGTACCGTGGGGCCTGGAGGAACTGCTTCAGCGAGCTGCCTATTCTGCAAGGCCTGAAGTGTCAAAACACCAGCAAAAGCCGCCAGGTGATACTCCATCTAGGAAGAGGACGAGCAGACATGGGGAACTCTTCAGCGAGTTGCTGGTTCGCCGTTGAAGTGGGACTTGGAACTACCATTCTTGTGGTTTCCAGACTAGCTTTCTGGAACTTTGGAATTCACGCTACAGAGGACCCCCAACCAGATTTGGTGACTTAGACCAGGGGCAGAAGATATCGCCGACGGAGACCGTGGGGCCATCCTCGTCTCGAAGAAGGAAGAGGAGGAAGCCCCGGAACTTGAGTGACTATGTGCTTAACCTTGTATAAGAAATTTGTAGCTTAATGTTTTAGAATAGTAACCATTCTTGGAGGGAAGGAGTATAATGTACTGGAACCATGTATAATGTGTAAGTTGGCAACACTGGTGTATGCATGACAAAGGCCAGTTGGCGCCCAGGGCATGGGATGTATCAAACAGCGGTTACGACTTACAGAGAAGTGCACCGACACTGTCTTCCATCTGAGCAGGATGCTGGGATCGGTATGTAAAAGAGACCAAAACGGGTTGTGCCAGTTTCTGCCACAGGAACACACAATGTGTGCGTGTGTAAAATTCATCAGAATGTCAAATTGATGTTAAGTGCTTTGCCACTGACATGCCTTAATAACAGAATGTGCATGATGCATAGATAATTATTTAACTCAAGGAACAAATTAAATTAATTATTTTAGGTTTTTATGCATGTGGGTACGGGTTGTGTTGCTTCAGGAACTCAAGGAAAAAGCAGACATTTATTTCATAGGCAGGTGTCCGGACACAGCTAGGATGAAACCCCGGTCCGTGTAGTCTTCTGAAAAGAAAATATGATGAAGTAGAGCAGTAGCCCATAAATGTAGTGATGTGTTAACGGGAGTGGCAAATTTAACATGCACAGATAGTGCCCGCAGTAATTTTTTCTTTACAACCTATTTCAGACATTTGAGAACCCTACAAAATTTTTTATTCCTTCTGTGCGCGTGGCCATTAGGGTGCCTGGGTCTGGTTTTCATCATCCAGAATTCTTCTTTTGTTTATCGAGATGTGGGAACTTTGTAATCTTCATGTGGACATAGTCAGTGCTAAATTTTCATCAGTTATTCTTCAAGATGTTTCTCGGTATGTTCTTTAATCTGCAAGTTCCTGAGTATCCGAAGCAAGTGATTTCATGTACTGTATTGCAATTCAGTAGGAATTTGTAAAACTTTGTTTGAAATTACTTTCGATTATAAATCAAGAATACAAGTAAATTTTGTTTTTTGTATTTATGCATAGTTTTTGGGTAAAACAGTAGCCTAATATTCTCAATACCTCTAAATTAACAGTTTCTAAACAAAAAATTTTAATTTTACAACTTAATTTGTGCAAGAAAAATGTCAAAAGGTGAGTAAGGCTGCAAGGTAACGAGAAGAAGCGTACTTCGTTTGCTGTTGAGGTGCCATGTGAGGCATCGCCCCATTTTCCAAGAGTTCATCTTGCATGCTTCTCATATGCTTGGCGAGTACAACATCTGGTGTACGACAGTCTGGCGTGAGACATCACATTATCAAGAGTTTGGACTACCTACAGAATATAATTATTTTGCCACAAGCCATGACAAAAAAATATGTGATGGCATTGGAGGTACTGTTAAGCAATTAGTAACAAGAGCTAGTCTGCAGTGTCCAATGGATAGCCACATTCTCACCTCCTATCAGTTGTTTGTGTCGCCTCACGAAAACATCAAAGGAATTGAAACTATTTTTGTGTCAAAGGAAGAAAGTAGAGAACATGAAATGGGACAATGTAAGAGAATGAAGATGGTGAAGACTGTTGCAGGAACAAGAAGTCACCATTTAATTTCACCAGTCAGTCGTTATAAACTCAACGTGTGTAGGTTGTCTAGCCCACGGTCGTAGAAGAACAGGTCTGGACACTCGCCTATCTACCAATGTATTTTGTTTGACCCCCTTGTTGTTTGGCTGTAGTTCGTCAAGTTACCGAGAATGTCGTACTTTTTGGCGCTGTTTTCCGGGCGGTCGGACTCAAACTCCGCCCACTTTTTTCCTTTGTTAAATTTATAAAGTAAATAAATATTGCTGGAGCCTTTTCTTAAGTTTGTGAGCGAAGGAAGTATTTAATAAATAGATAAAAAATACGTCTTGATAAATTGTTTATCTTAGTGGAAAGGAAGTTGGCGGAGTTTGAGTCCGACCGCCCTAACTGAAGCGCCAATAAAACACAATATTCTCGGTAACTTGGTGAACTGCAGCCAAACAACAAGAGGGTCAAGTTTCCAGGCGAGTGTCCAGACCTGTTCTTCTACGTCCGTGGTCTAGCCCAAAGTATCGCTACGAGACAGTGGTGATTGTAGACACTATTGAAGGAGCGACAGATGTTAAAAGTGACAGTGTGCAGCCAGGGAGTTGTGTTGTAGTTGCTTATGAAGGCAAATGGTATCTTGGTTACGTTGTTCAGTGTAGCCCTGAGCAAGGTGATGTTTTGGTGAACTGTATGCAAAACCAGCAGGTCCTTCAAGAGTTTTCTAATGGCCACCAAATATGGATGAGGTATGGATTCCTAACAAACATGTTTGATGCCAATACCTGCCACTACAACAGTCACAGGAAGGCAGTATAATATTACAGAAGAAACCTTAGAAAAAATTAAAAGGGTATGGGACTGCTTTCTTAAGTTACAACATACTTGCTGATATGAAATGAAAACTATGTAAGGTTTGTGTAAAATTTTACAGACATAAAATTTTTGTGTTAATAACATGATGAACTTTTAATTTACTTTATGTAACAATGCAATTAGTTTACAAAAAATATAGTTATGATATATGTTTTTTTTTGCTCAAAACGAGTCAATTTTGTAGGACTTAAGCAAAATTTGGAACTTCAAGGAAAAACGCTACATATTAACATTGTAGTTACATGTTTGTATTTTTCTATATTATTATGTATTTTAAAAAATATATAGAAGAAAACACTAATTATTAAAATTTGCATAACATATGCATCAAAATTAACATATTTGCAAAAATATTATAAAAAATTGGTCAAGCTCAGCTGTATTAGCACAACTATTTGGAATCCTAAGCAAACAAACTGAAATATAATTATTGCTGTAATGAGAGTATTAGAGTAAGAATGTAGTGGCACCCCTGCATGTGTGTCCGTGTTTATCACTATTAGAATAAGGGATGTTGGTACCAGTGTGTATTGGTGAGATGTACAAGACAGAGACTCAGAGAAGTGAACTGAAAGATTGATGTTAAAAGAAATGTACATAAATAAAGTGTTAATCGTGTAACAAGAAATCAATAAATGGTGATAAAACTTGGCCTACGCATTGCGCATTGGCTTCACACAATGCCGATGGCGACTGCGTCTAATGTTAAGTTACCTCCAGATTTGAACTTGCACAGCAAGACAGCGTTCCAGAACTGAAAGTACTGGGAAACGGAATTCGAGGACTACCTTGTGGGGACTGGACAGGAATGTTCGCACGACAAGGTAAAGATTCCCTACTTAGGAACATGTTGTGTAGTGCAACTGCTAGGATTTTAGCATCGATGAATATCCCGGACGAAGATGCTGGCAACTACAAAAAAGTGAAAGAAGCCATTGAACGCTATGTAAACCCGCGGGCCAGTGAAGTTTTCGAACATTTTCTGTTCAACCAACGAGTCCAAGAGGAAGGTGAAAGCTTTGAACATTACCTTACATAGCTACGTCAACTTGTAAAAATTTTAACTATAATAGGTCTTTTGCCACAAGCTCTACAACTTCTAGTCACCAGGGGTAACGAGAAGAAACGGCAGAGGAAAAAATGATACGTGACAGCATTGTACATGGGATTAGGGATACTGCTATTCAAGAGGCTCTATTACATATGGATAATCACACTTTGCACAAGGCAGCGGCACATTGTCGAGCCTATGAGCAAAGTATAATACAAGTGCAACAAATTCATCAAAAAAGTGTAGAGGGTGATGGGTTGTCTTCTGTTGACACAGTCAATAGGAAGTGGGGAAATACCGTCAAGAAAAGTGATAAAAAGGGGGGCACTTTGACGAAGGAATTCAAATGTACTCGTTGTCAAACTACTCGTGGTCTAAGAACATGCCCGGCATTTGGTAAGAAGTGTGCAAAATGTGGCACACTTAATCACTTTGCTAGAGCATGTAGAGTCAAAATGTTCAGGTAACTGACCAACATTCATCAGACAGTTCTGATGACTCTTTATTTTGTGATAGTTTACTAGTGTGTTTCAATGTTGTAGACATTAGAAAACCAAGTAAGCCTGGTATAAATAGTAAGGACCGGATGACCTATCCCATTGAATGGCAGGAAAAATTGTGCAATGAAGGAAAGGATTTAAAGGTAAAGTTAGACACTGGAGCACAGGTCAGTGTACTTCCCCTTAAACTTTTTAAAAGGGTTAATCATCAGTTCAAAGTGCATCCAACTAAGATCAGACTAAAAACGTTGGATGGTGTCATTACTCCATTGGGGAAGGTCACCCTATGCTGTGCAGCAAAGGGGAAAGAGTCCATGATCGAGTTTATGATAGTAGACTTGGATACTGTTCCTTTACTGGGTTTGTCTGGATGTGTGGCACGTAACTTGGTGCAGCGAGTGAATAATGTACAAGTTAATGGGAGTGTTAAGGACCAGTTTGTGGTCGAAAATAAACAGGTATTTCAAGGTCTAGGGTGTTTTCCAGAGGAAAGCACTATAGTAACTAAACCAGGTGCCGAACCTATTGGCACGGCCTCCCGGAGAGTACCTCGAACACTCAGGAAACCACTTAGGGATGAACTGGATAGGCTTGTTAGAAAAGGAGTAATAGTTAAAGTTAAGGAAGTTGATGCTAGATCCTGGGTTAGTAATCTAATAATCACAGAAAAGCCAAATGGAACCCTTCGGTTGTGCCTAGATCCATCTGACTTGAACGACAAAATTATAAGACAGAGTCATATAGTTCCTACAATAGGAGAAATCGCAGAGAGAATGGCAGGCAAAATAATTTTTTCAGTGTTTGATTTACGCGAGGGGTTCCACCAGGTCAAGCTAGACGAGGAGTCATCATTTAAGTGCTACTTCTCTAGCCCTCATGGCATATACAAATATTTAAGGTTGCCATATAGAGTATCTAGTGCACCTGGAATTTTTCAAAACCTAGTAGAAACCAACTTTTCAGACATACCAAACACCATAATTTACTTTGATGACTTGTGCTTGGGGGAGACAGAAGAAAGCCACGATGCCACAGTAGCTCAGGTAGTTGAACAGGCCAAGGCCAGAAATATTAAATTCAGTAAAGACAAACTCCAGTATAGGCAGCGAGAAGCAAAATATGTAGGGCACGTGTTTTCATTGGACGGGATGAAAGTTGATCCAGGTAGGGCGAAAGCACTCGAAGAACTCAAAACCCCTCGTAACAAAAAACAGTTGCAACGTCTAATCGGGATGTTTAACTATGTGAGAGGTTTTGTCCCACACATGGCAGACATCATGGCCCCTTTGTGTGAGTTGCTGAAGGCAGGTGTCGAGTGGCACTGGCTGCCGAATCATCAAGTAGCATTTGAGTTGTTAAAAGAAAAAGTTGCGTCAGCTCCAGTGCTGGCAGCTTTTGACCCTAAGAAAGACATCACATTGCAGTGTGATGCCTCACAGAATGGTCTCGGTTGCTGCCTACTTCAGGAATCGGCTAGGTCAAAGGAAAAACTACAGCTAGTGGCCACAGGTTCACGAAGTTTAAGTGAAAGTGAACGTAATTACCCACAGTCTGAAAAGGAACTCCTGGCCATCTCATTTGCCACAACAAAATTTCATAACTATATATATGGACGTCATGTGGATGTCCAAACTGATCATAAGCCCCTAGTTTCAATCATGAAAAAAGAAATAGGAAAAATTTGGACAGTCAGGCTTCAGCATCTAAGAATGAAGCTTCTCAAATATTCCCTTAATGTATACCATGTTCCTGGTAAGGACCTTCACATAGCTGACCTCCTGTCACGGTCCAGTTGTAAAGAAAGTGGGGATGACCCAGAAACAAGGGAAATGGTACACTGCAAGTGCTCACTTACCCATGAGTGATGCCAGAAAAGCAAAGTTTCAAGCAGAAACAGATAAGGACCCTCAGCTAAAGCAGGTAATTGACCTCAGTCAAAAGGGCTGGCTCCACTCGAGCAAGGTTCCTCAGGAATGTAGGCCATTTTATAAGGTACAAGCGAATCTTTATGTTGAAGATGACATGTTATTTCTAGGTGACAAAATAGTCGTCCCAAGGTCACTGCAATTGTATGTCTTAGGACTAGTTCATGAAGGGCAACTTGGCTTCCACAAATCTCTAAGTAGGGCCCGTCAGTTATTTTACTGGCCAGGAATGTCTGCAGACATTGAAGCTGCAGTTGCTAGTTGTCAGACTTGTGAAAGGTTCAGATCATAAAACTACAGAGAACCCCTCCTTCCTCATGATGTGCCCCAGTTATCCTATCTTAAGGTAGGAGTAGACATTCTACAGGATGCTGGTCACAATTACCTCATCCTTATTGATTACTTCTCCCACTGGTTGTACATAATCCCATTAGCGAGCAAGACAGCAGAGTCTGTCATAAATGCAATGCAGACTGTGTTCAACATTCATGGATTTCCTAAAATAGTCATAGCTGGCAACATGCCATTCAACTCGCATGAGTGTAGAAACTATTTCAAGATCAAGGAAATAACCCTCAGTACAAGCAGCCCACACTACCCACGCAGCAGTGGCCTTGCAGAAAAGGCTGTTGGAATCAGTAAAAAAATGTTGCAAAACCGTCTGGTTGAAGGGACAGACTATAGGGATCTACTTAGGGAACAAAACAATGCACCTGTCACTGGGTTAAAGGTCTCTCCAGCACAAATATTATTCAGTAGGCAGGTTAAAACTCCAGCAACTATGAATGAGCCTTGCAACTCTGCAGCCAGTAGTGCAAGGAGTGTATGATGCCCTTCTGGCAAAACAAGCTAAAACAAAAGTGTTACATGACAAGACTGATAGGAGAAAAGAAGTAAACTTTGAGGAACGAGACAGAATTGTCATACGGACAGATAAGGATGATCATTGGGAGTCAGGTGTAGTCACATGGAGGTGCCAAGAACAGAGGTCGTACTGGGTAAAGAAAAATAGAGATGACAAAATAGTAAGGTGAAACACTAGTCAGTTGAGGCATTCTAAAAGTAGACCGCAAGGAAAGGAACATCTTCTCACTCTTGACAATGAAGCCTGTGAGGAACAAATCCAAGTGAGGAGGTTAAGGCTGTTCCAAGGCATTGTCAGATCGACATATCAGTAATTTCAATTTGATAGGTCAAAAGTGGCTCGCATACCTTCCACGAACACGTGGAACATGTCACAGAACGCATGAAATTGCTATATTAGCCACCGCGCTTCAAAATATCTCACACTCGCCTCTGGGCGCTGTTGATGGGAGGGTCTACGCTACTCTCCCCTCCAAGCGATGACAGCGCTCAGCGTATTGGAACAGCAGTGGTGGTAAATTTTGGTACTATGTAGTCCCTGCTGTCTGTCCTCAGCTGTCACATGGCGAGAGTGAGGGTGGGTGGGCTCGGTCACAGACGACCCGGTCCTTGAAGGGAGGAGTGGGGGAAACTCGTCAGACCACTTTGCACAGTCTGGCCTGTGTGTTCTTCACTGCGATTTGGTTTTGAAGCTTCTAGCAGGGGTTAGGACGTGGAGGTGGGTGAGCCGCTCTACGACAGAGCATTTCTTCCAACCACTCTACCAATGATTGCACAGAACTCCTTAAAAATTTTTACATGAAATAAGAAATACATTTTCTCAATCGATGTTGTATCATAGACAAAGTGGTAACATGACCAGATTTTGATGTACTACAATTGGTGACTATATTTATCAAGCCAAAGATTGAATATCTAACAGATCACGAATTACACTCCACATTAAAATTCAAAATACATTCACATTTATTAAAGTGGTAAGGAATAAGTAGTAATTTCTACTGTTTGCAGGAACAGGTGTTAATTATTGTGTTGTAAACTGTTAATCACTGTTTACCGATATTACCTTAAAAATGATTTCTTTTTAACTTATGATTTTTTCATTGGCGCTTGCTTAGTAAATGCAGTTTCAATTTAGTTACTACTACACCGAAGTGTTGCTACGAACTAAACAAGTGACTGGCAGAGCCCGGAACATTCGCGGGTTCACTGACCAGTAGGCTAGTCTCCAAGAAAGTATGTTTTCTCAAGAAGACAGCAGCTGCTCATTAGCTGCTCGCTTCCACGGTAAAATGGGCAAGTGATAAGTTACATTTTTTTGCTCAGCGATATTCAGAAGGTGTCAAAAAAGTCAAGGGCCAGTTGCGTTAGTGACACGAACGTGCAGTTGCTGGAATTCTAGCTTGTGTCGGGAAGAAAACGCGAATTTTTCAGGGCCCTAGTGATTGGCCCTGACATCCTAACAAAATTATAAACCAACGAAAGTACTATTTCGTGCGCAAGAAATTCTCATAAGTTCAGCTGAAGAGTGACTAACACTTTCTCGTCTAGCTAACAACCTGTGATAGTGCCATTGTGCAAATTCTTCACATATTTCATCAATATTTCAAAGATGAAGCAAAGAATATAATACTATTTTTAACGGGAAAACTTACAAAGATGTTGGAAGCGTCCACAGTTTACCCTTGCCTTCATGTCAACGCAATACGTAACAAAATGTTGACATTAGATACTATTGCGTTGTTTAAAATTCAGCAACCGATATTCAATGAAGTA